>SJOL01006378.1:409917-426297 GCA_004794785.1 Opisthorchis felineus | reverse complement strand
GGGGGGGGGGGGGGTGCTAATGTGCGCTGAGTTAAATGGGAACCGATTTGTGCAGACAGCGTATATTGTACACAAAGTCACAGTCATTCATGATAACCTAGCGGCTGTGTACTATCGTCACTGTTTGCATAAATCTATGATCGATTCATGTGTAAACTTGATTTGATTAACATTAGTCCATCAGACATCATGTGAACAAGGAAATGAGGATGGAACTATCCACAAGTATATACCACGTGGTTGTTCTTAGTACTGCATAATTCGATAGTGTTCTGATGAAGGACATCGCCAGAACGCTCGAGATCCATACTCCCGGGCCATTGACACAGCAGAAATTAATCAAGATGAATGTAACAGTGGAAGGTGAAGATAACCTCGTGAGTTCCGTGGAGGGCAATGACAGCAATGGGAAGTCGGATGTACCGTAAGCTAAGTCTAAGATGAGTAAAACGGCTACAAAATAAGGTCAGTTTTCTGAAGGCCTTGTGAAGGACCTCGATCTGAAATGAGTTTGCACTATTTCCTAAACCGAAAAAGAACAAATGTCATTGACGGGAATTATGTAATATCAGCTCGTCTACAGGCACGACAAGACGGCTTAACACTGAGGCGAATTAGTTTCTATACTCCTCCGGATGCTGGTCGATGTGGCCGGTAATGTCTTTGTAATTGTCTTAGTTATTCTGATAAACCGTAACTTTTTGAGAAGGGTGCTTAAAATGTAGTGGAAGCAGCTGGCAAATGTTGGTTGACATCTCTGTGGCTTTGTGCAACCTGTCTTTATCGGACCGTGAACTCGAGAACATCTGCTTGCCGATCATCACATTAGGATTAACTCTTCAAGCTCTGTAATCTGTGGGTATTCAAATGCGTTTGCTCTTGGATTCTGAGTGGAACTCAGTGCTTAAGCGAGTGACCCAAAACTGCTGCCAGATCTTATGGCCGTTTTTCACCTTTTCCTGCTAGTATCTTCAGCTGTACAAGTTGACGGTTTCTAAAACTAAATAATCGTAGAAGTTCTTGTGAGATTTTTACGCTTAGGACAATTTTACGTATTTTCCAAAATGTTATGCTTTGGAAGGTTAAAATTTTCAATTCCATATGATGGCTGTCGGAGTTGAGCTTAAATTACTGTTTCATGGACTGAGAAGTACAGTTCTTTTGCCAACGTTTCTCTACCAACTGCCCATTGGGTCCCACTGAACGACGGTCGCTAGCTACCGGGTTTCCAGATTCGATCTTACTCTTGTTTGCCTCTGCTAATGTTAATTCGGGTTTCTTCAGCAGCGATCATTCAGGGCTTTTGAAACAGATGTTTAATCGCAGCACATTCCATATTTTTCCGGTATTTAGACTCAGGGCGAATTTCCCTTATTACGAAATTGTCGAATTTTCGCAATGCAACAAGGTGGAATTTCTATTTTTGTCAATTGTGGATGTCATCAGAGGAAGTCGGATCAGTCTGCGCTGCGCTCGCAGAATTTCTACCATGGTCTGGAGCCAATAGACCAATTATTACTCTTACTCTTTGATCGATCCCCAAATCGTAGGATTATGAATCATCACCGATAAACCGTATTGATGCGAATTGGTGCCCTTGTCTTGTCTTTGTTTTAGGTTCTTCTAGATCGCTTGGATCACTATGTCGAAAGTAACGTTGTGGAAAAGTCATTCACTACTCAACCCTATCCGTTCGTCCAACTCCCTCCACATTTCGAGCCCGTTCCCGTCAAGCCGATATTTTTTGATTTGGCTCTTAATCATGTCAACTTCCCTTCACTAACGGAAAAAACAAGCGCCGGCACGTCCAAAGGTACTTCTGGATTGTCTGGTCTCGTACGCGGATGGCTTTGGGGCTCAGCATCCGGTGCGGATGAAGGTCCATCACATTCCTGATGCCTGTCTGCCTGCGCTCCGCATGTGTTTGTGCGTGACATTCACCATGACTTGCCGGTTGCTGAACTCCTGTGATTTGCTCCTCATCTGTCTGTTCGTTTCTTTTAAAAAATATTACCCGTGGTGACTTATATGGACAATTTTCAGTTTCTGAGAGGGAGTAGCAGTGCGAACATGTCACGTCTATCTTATTTTGAGGCACTCATGAACATGGTAATTAGTGCCATCGACGTTGTCTTTGCCCGAATCTTTTTTTCACTGACAGTGTATTTTTTCGTTATCCTGATACGATGACAAAGGTAAGCTCGGTAAGCATGGATAATCACTGCGTGTTGGGCAGACCGTACTCAATACTGTCATTGTTGAGTTCATTGGTCGTATGACGTAATCTACACGCTCCCCTCTTGGGAGTTTGTGAATAACTTGGGATGGCAATCGCTCCAGTCACGTCAACAATCCCGTCTAATACTTGACCCCTTCCCAACACGGGGCGGATTTTTCTAGTACCACCTTATGGCTGTGAACCCCCCATTGCATTACATAACCCGTCCCTTTCTAAAGCGTGCCACCATCCTCGAGACAATCTTTGTTTTTTTATTATCGCCGTGGACAGAAAGGATCACATCACCACTGTAGGAGGCAAACGAACCGGCCGCAACTAGACGAACGTGACAGCGCAAATCTCATTTGTGTGGACTCTCGGAAACTCGACGTAGTCCATGTTAGTGGCTGTTTACATGCGGACGTGATTTTCCAGAATATCACACGTATGGTATTCTTGCGGTAAACTGGCACGGAGGTGCAACATGCAGCTGTTTCCGTCTGTGCAAACCAGCTGAAAATTGTTTTTTATTATAAGTGTGCATACCATTCTTTTCGCGAATGAGTGGGCATGGCACTTTTTCTTGTTTGGATCTGTTCCGCCTGACTACTATGTTCGGCATAATAGCAGTATTGAGCTGATATTCTAATTTTTCGCGCGAAAATAGCGTCAACGGACCTCAACTTGTTTAAAAATCGCTCAGCTGTAACACCCTTTCGGTGCCTAGCTGTCATGCTACCAGAAGGAAGCACGAGGGCTGGGATACTGCCATGTTGCCCAAGTCAAGGCAGGGGAAATCGAGGGACAGAGGTCGGGTTCGAACCACGGAACTCCCGGTCAGGAAATTCTCGCTGTAGCCACTGAGCCATCTCGTCCCAGACAGAAAACAAATCTTTTCGTCAGGTGTACTTAATTATTTGTTAGAGCTTGCTATAACAAGTTATTGAACATGGTACACAACCTAAAGACGCATTTGAAGCTTGACTTTGTGCACTCGAATATGGATAATTTTTTGATGATTTCCATAGCGAAGCCATTTCTTCGTCCAAAACGTACGGTTCCTATTGCAGCATTTCTCAACACTATGAAACGGAAGTACACACATTGCAGTAAATAAAAACTGGAAGTTACCTGGACTCCTTACGTATAATACTGTTTGCAGTAATTAGTGCATACCCTTCTAGCAGTCAGCACATTCGCAAACTTTCTGAACTTCATGAACTTCTCTTGAACTTTGAGGAGCCCTTTATAGCCTTGGAGCTTTTGAGTGCGCCAGTTGCGTCATTTGATCCTTGCTCTTTTAAAAGGTACCTATGTCCATCGGTGGGAGACAAGATTCATCGTCCAGTAAACGACTCGGCTAGAGATTTTCTCGGACGGCAAAGTACTGTGAAACCCAATCCATTTCTCTCGAATAATTCGAATTCCTTTCGACCTAGAGTCACCAAATTTTTACCGTCAAACGAAATATTCGATTATACTTTCAGTTTCCGTACACCACAACAAACGTGCTGTGGCATTTTGCGCTTCTGGTCGGTGCAAAATGTGAATAGTACCAACATTCCTTTGTGGTTTTTCAATCGTTTGCTGAGATCAGTGTAATTTTTTTTAAATCGATATAATTAGAAAGGCCTCCGGGATACGAGACACCCCAATACACGGTATCTATTTGCTTGCTTGCTGAAGAACGCCGTTCTTTACTAGTCAACCCGACGATTGAATACTCTGTTTACCACTACATAACACTGAACAACTTGACCAGTTCATCTCAGAAAGTCAGATTTCGTACATCTCCCGCAACATAAGTTGACATCATTTACATGTTTATTATTATTCATGAATGTAAGTACTTGCAGGATTGAATTTTTCATCTACTGAGGCGAAATCGCAAGATTGCATTCAGCTCACACACGCAACAGATCGATGGTCTGAGAGCTAACCCTCGTTCAAATGTATCCATCACAGCTATCTGGCGGGGGTGCACTATTTGCCACAGGAAGCGGGGAATACACTCAAGTGATATGGACACTCAAGCGATATCTTGACACCTAAACACGCCCTCGGACCTACATGTCACTTCACCCACAAGCCGAATTACAGTGTCAAACTTCATCCATCTAATCAGAATCCGAACGACCTTATTTGTAGTTCCTCTAAATGAGCAGGTCTGCTTTATCTGTGAGATGTTGACTGGACCTCTAATCAGCAGAGGAACAATCATAGTGGTTTGATATGCTCAGTTCCGTTTCTCCCAAACACTAGCATCCGTTTCATTGTGCTTGTTCGCTGCAATTTAACTCAGACAGTTGTGGGCCGGGTGTTGTGACCTCTCACCTAATGAAATGCGGTTGTTCTGAATTCTATTCAGAAAAGCTGATACTGAGGGGGAATACTTATAAGGCATGTCTTGCGTTGCTCTCAGAGGTTTTTATTTATTTATTGAGGCTATCCTATGCTAAAACGTCTTTTACTCACTAAAATCATTTCCTCTAGATATGTCGTTGCATGTTGGGAGCCCTAAAAAAAGTCCAGCGTTGCAGAACTCCCGAATGAGCAGAACTTTCTTATTCATGAGAAGAAGGACCTCAAGAGCGCCAACTCTCCTTAAACTGGTTTTTTGTCTGGTTGTCAATAAAGTGTGAAAAAAGGTCAGCAGCAATGCAAATTTATTCCTCACAACAAATGATCTATTACTTTCATTTCTGTGACAGGTATGTCAGCCCCGCTGAACTTATCCATAAATGCAAATATTGGTCACTCGGTTGCCAGGTCCACTAGCCTGAAAATTCGCTCGAAATTGCTCAGTGGTTAAGACCAGCATACGGAGCGGATGGTTCGTGGTTCGAATCCAACCTCCGCATCTCGACTGCTCCTGTCTAGGCTTGGGCAGTCTGCCAGTATCACAGCCTTCGTGTTTCCTGTGGGAGGCATGACTTTTAGGCACCGGAAGGGTGCTCCAGTGGAGCAATTTGTTTTGTCCGTCACGAAGAGACTGGACCTTACCGTGGTGGGACTGCTTCTGTACCTCCGCTACCTTTTGAGCTATACTGTGGGGTGTCCGTGCAGCACTCATACCAGCTTGGTCAATGGTTAGAGATCTGACGAACGCAGTCGCCTGGTTCTCCCGGTTTGGGGTTTGAACATGTGTGACGACTTGTTCGGTAAAAACTGAAATGCACTTGCATTTCCCGCCAAACACCGCTGCTTTGCGATCAGGGTTTTGGGCCAAAGGCTTTGGTTCCGGACACTAATCGTCCGCCTGTCCAGGTATGCGTGCCCTGGCAGTATCCAAGCCCACGTATAACCATGAATTGCACGTATTCAAATAAACTCATGCCACATCGGCCATCGCATGGTGCCGTCAGCCTTACTTGCTGCATACAGCATGCACTGCTTAACTCTCGGAGAAATGCCCACTCCGGTCCCGAACACTACCCGACGAAGTATCAAGCATCAAGTGAAAGTGAGCGAGCCGACCGTGAAGTCTGGTTGACACGGAAAGCCAAGCTAATGGAAGAGACTCAGAAATCCGGGAATACCCAATGATTATTTCAGCTGATTCGTGTGACAAATCCCCGAAACCACCTGTGAGCGAAAACAACATGGATCAGAATGGAGCGACCATCTTGAATAAAGAAGAACTCCTCGACCGGTGGGCCTATTGCTCCGAACAACAACTTCCGTGGCCACCAGCTACCACTCAACTGAAGCCTAGGCTGATGAAGACCCCTGGATGGTGGACGTGGTACCCCCTACGGCCTTGGAGGTTTAAGACTGCATATGTTCTCTCAAGCACCACCGAGCTTCTGGTCTGGATAACCTCCAACATACATTGTTCCAAAATAAGGGTGAAGCCCTCAGTCAGTGCTTGTCTGATCCGTTTGCCTGCGTTTTGGAAAAGGATTGCAATATTTAGCAAACTGTATTGAACCTAAAAACTACTATACCCCCAATTTTCGTCTCGGTTATCTCCACGAACTTGGAGATCTTAATCGGTTTTGTGGGCTCTTTTAAGCGTTACCGCTGGGTTTTCTGCTCATCTGATCAGGTAAGTATTCTCGCTGTCTTCAAACTTAATCATACCTATCGCTTTTCAGTGGAGTACTCCGAAATAAATCACAGTTCTACCTACCCATAAGTTCCGAACCGCCTTCAAATCAGGCAGTATGCAAGAGCGGCTTGTGTACCTCAACGGACGGATAAAACGGACTTCGTTCATTTCGGTGTAGAGATTGTAGTGACAGTCATAAAAGACAACTAAGCAGACAGCTGAAATCGCTCATCCGTGAGCACAAAATATGAAGGGGGATTGCAGCTGGAAATCCAATCTAACAGAATAGATTAGGCGAAGACCCAAATACCACCTTGCACGGTCAAAAAACGGTAACATTGTTTGACCAGACCAGAATAGTCTCGAGGAGCTTGCCTAAACCCACTAAATGGTGCCATCCTGAATCTCCAAACATTTACATACGACGCAACTACGTTAACCGGAGGGACAGTCAAAATCTGTGTTATCTGGTCACTTTTCATCCACCTTCTTGTGCTGTAAGGAGAATATCCATCAAGCATACCTAGTTCAGTGTAACCAAACAAACAACGAGTTAAGAATCAGACCTGGCCAGTTCGTAATCATTCGTAAATGTGATTTTGGTTAATCTGTTCCTGAAGCAGATCACCCGTCGTGATGGGAGAGTTTAACGAACAACAAGCTGCTTGTAATGCACCTGTTTCCCTATTTGTTTATTAATTCGCTTGATGCTGCCATCATCCGCCTTTACACCCTTCGTAAAGCTCAAATAGCGCATACCATCTTGTTACTGTGTATCGGAGGTTGTTTGGAAATCCTCTTCTCACTTTGCCGATGCTGCTTGCCCATTGTTTATGGCTTTTGTGTTTAAACACGGTCTGCAGCTTACCAGTACTAGAGACGTATCGGTAAACAATATTCGCTTCATGTAGTTTGTCGTGACATATTTACTCACTTTAAAAAGGTTAGTTAAACAGCTCACAACACAATATATTCATCGTGCTTTACCTCATCTTCGCCTCTCTTGGAAGTTTCCCATCTTTCGTCGATGCATCACGTTTCAAGCATTCATACTAGGGACACTGCCGATAGATAGCTCTCTATTCCAGGCCAATGCAGATGTTGCTTGTGTAAAAATATTGGTTGTCGTTGGGCTTACGGGGAAGCTCCCTTTGGAATGTTACCATCAAATAAGAGTCAGTGAAAAGTTAAAAGGATGCAATACTGGAAATTGTTGTATTCGTGATCATTAAAACCATGACGTGAGAAAAAGCAAATATGGGTTATAGATGAACATAAGGAAGATGAACCACAAAATGATAATGTGCTTTCAAAATCCAGGCGGTATTGTTCACGCTACCTTTTGAATCCTATATAGACATTGAGCTTTGGCTTCCTCGTCATCCATTCCAATACGACTCCAGTGGCATGGGTTTTTGCCTATTGGGGTATCTCCACAAATCAATTGTTCGTACTTAAGAGTCGTGAAGACTCGAACCTGAACAGGGAAACATCATGGACAGTAAGGAAACCAACACATGAAGTGTACTGAGGAGGAAACCTTGAGGAATTCACTACTACCCCGAAGTTTGAGTGTTCGAATTAGTTGTTGCCTATTTCGTCTGAAATCCTGAGTTGTTCACGATATGAGGCGGCAAATGGACAGATCTTGAGACGTGGGCGCTTCAGAATGATTGGGGTTTCCACGCAAGATTCAACAAGATCAGTCACGTGAGTCTTCACGACAGTCACTTACTGGGCCATTTAGTTAATTAGTCACCAAGTCAGTCGAACAGGCAGCCAGTCAATCAGCAGTAGAGGATCGTAGTGTTGGCCCCTGTTGCTAAATTTGAAGCCACACTGACACGATGATTCGGGCCTATGTAATGTACCTCATCACGATCAGATGCCCACTTTGATCACACAAAACTGAGAATTTGGCATTAATATAGTTACTCTCTTTTTCAGAAATCATCAACAGAATCCACGAAAATCGCTTTGTTGTGCGAAACATTCTTCGAAAATACTCAACAATGGGTCTTTTGTCATCTTAATTGTAGTCAGCTACGGGATTTGCAGAATTTGCGCTCACATCACTCTCAGTTGAACAGTCGTTATACATTCGATCCCATCTTAACTTGACCTACCGTCCTTTAATTATTCCGCATAACTTTTTTGAAGGCGTTACAAGCACTGATTAGGAGTTCAGTGGTGTAGTTATGGTGGAATCGGTGGGCTCACTACGAGAGTCCATTTATATCCTTGCTGTACTTATTGTGACACTATCAAACGGTAATGTGTTGGTGCAGACCGGCATAACTAGTCCGGATTTCCTCTGTTTTTGTTGTTCGCTACTGAGGGAAACCCATCGTAAACACTGGCGCACTTATCATGCCAGTTTGACCATTCGAATGTAAGGATGACCATTCATAGTTTGGTACATCTGGTGCGGGCAACTGAAGAGTGATCGCTCGGAATTCAGCGTCGTCGATTGGGCAACATCTCCAGTCCGTTATTCACAATTGTGATAAGCACCCAAACACGATTGACGCCACCATTCAGTCATACTAGACTGGGTGAGAAACAACGAGCGTTGTGTGCACTGAAAGCTTTGACACTGTTTATTTTGGCATTCAAGTGTCAAGTGCATTGAAGTAGTACAAAATCTAGCCATTTTTGTAAACGACACGCGTTTTTTCAGTTTTTATTATTCTGTTACATCACGTACTTGTATGTGTTAAACTGGCGACGAATAATTGAAAAGGAAATCTTATTATCTTGCCACTCGTGTCATGTTTCCGCTCTGGCAAAATAGATCTGGGGAGCCTAATGCTTTATTAATAATCTGTATTAATAATCTAACGCGCCGGACGTTGGATCATCATTCTCACGGGTAAGCTGTTTCTCCTAATGGTACTTGAAACGCGTCTTAATTGAAACCGCGTCGCATTTGAGAGAACCTGTTCCCAGCGCAGACAGTGAGCTTACTCTCCTATTTATATGCTGCGTACTCCTGAACCGGCTTCGAAATGAACGATTCAGTCTGCCATCTATATCAAAGGTTATCGGAATCTGACTGTGAAACCCGAAACTCTATGTTCGAGAGCAACTTGTCTACAACCTTTTGGGCCTTTTCCTTTCCACTACTTCCTTTGACTGTGAGGTCATCTGTAGAACGTCGTGGTCCATTAACCTCTGTACCTTTCCTCTTGTTTACTTTTGGATCCGTGAATATACCTAATTATTCAAGTGACTCCTGCCTAGTTTCACATAAATTTATGGTTTATTGACCAAAATGAGCTGTAACAGAGAACAATCTTTGTTGGCTACTTTCCTTCTTAGCATGACATCCAATAGCTTACTTGAACGATTCGACAGTGATTCATACATCTCGTCTAATCAGTAGCTTACTCTTGTTGTATCCGTGACGGTGTAGTACTGGACAGCTTTCAGTTCATATCCCCACTTGAGGGAGGACCGGGAAATATACTAGCATCCCTAGTGAACAAAGATACAGATATCTATAGACCTGAAACGGTAGCAGTAGAACCTTATCCTATGCAGAATATTTCCAGCGGTTTCAGGGTATAGTTGCGTCATTGGATCAAACCTATTTACCATTCTTGTAGTTTATCGCTAGTCTTCCGGACTACTAATGTTGTAGTTTCTGCGCGTGCTTTCCATGAGAACTTTTCACTAACAATTCCGTTTGGGAGTGGACTTATCCTGGAAAAAATAAATTATCCTACATTTCCCTCGTGGGGTGTAGTGTTGGTGTACAAAAGAGTTGTGTAAGAAAAAAAGAACTTAATAGGAATGAAATGGTTTTTCTTCAATAAAATTGATGGGGAACTTGTAAGTGCTTCCACTTGGCTTGTTTCGGCAAAGTCTAGGCCTATTTGGACGTGCAAAACACGAATTGGGCCTCCGATTTACTTCTTTTTCAGGGCTCAAGAGTGCTTGGCTACGCCATCTGTTTGAGTCAGGGAATGCAGATTAACAGTGGAAACTCCGTATTTTGGCAATTATGCTTCGGGTTCTCCGAGCAACCCGATGACACACCGATGTAATCAGTCAAAATGCAGTGGAACTGACGTGCCAAATAGAACCGCATTAAATCTCGTACACGGCTCGTAAATGTGACTGACGACGAAAAGGTCCAACCATTAATACTGGCTTGTGGGTTGTTGACAGTGATTACGTTTATTGCTCCTTAAATTTGAAGGTGATGAAAGTATCAATGCAGGATACTTTCGTAGTTTCAGTTTGTTAGCATGATTCTGACTAATAGATGCACTCTCCTGGATATGAATTAGGTGAGACAAATTTTCTTCTTGAGGATTCTGCAAACAACAGGGAAACAGCCATAGGAAAGTACGACAATGTAAACCGTTGATGGAATAGCCAGAGCGGACTTATACCGGGCAAGAACAGTCTTGAAATCACTACGAGATGCTGGCTTGATAGAACAAGTGTTCTACTTGGACCCAAATTGGACTGTCGAAGTGTTTTCAGCAACCTCGTGAGTAGGTTCTTTTACGAACAATTCGAAAGAGGCCAGAATATGCCGTGTTTGGCCTTCCTGTCCTAGCATTTGACTGTTGTGGCACCGGCAGACCTACTACAGATGGTAGCATGGCGAGCATCAGGGAATTGCGAGCACCCTTTTAAGTCCCGCCCCAGGCGAACGAATTAGGTTGGCATTTGTGTTTGACACAGAAAGTGTGTTTCGACCCTATGCATATGCAGCTGATGAACACAAACGTGTCTGTTTTTAATTCTGCGCAAAGAGTAAAGTCGGTTAGTTTTGGGATATGCTGAAGTCAGACTTGTATGGAATTTCTCAAGCATGGTGAAATGCGCCCATCAGTACAATTAAATGTCCTGAGTTCACATCCGCCGCGAATGACATATGGTTAGTGGATAAAAAACAGCAACACAAACTTTCGTGAGAATTAGCTGCTCGGAGAACGATCAGTGTACCAGTAGATGATCCCTTAAACTCAGCTGGCCTCAATCTCATCTGAGCTCTTGGAATCCCTCCTTGGAGGGCGAGATCCCCATCACCATGTGGCTTGTTTTTTTGTTCGTTGTGTTGCTGAAAAGCCGGTTTAGTTAACGTTTCTTTGTTCTCGATAAAATGTTCTATTTTCCGTCGCGATTCACCAAGGAATGGAAATGCTTTATCCTCCATGTAGCTTTATGGTTCTCTAGACTTTTGGAATGGTCTTGCTTTTCCAAGTGAGCTAAATTGCGATTTCTGGCTGAACGGGATTTTGATCCGTCAGCACTCCCCTTGTAGAAAGTGTTAGTTACTTATATGAATTCAATGAACCCAGCAATATTCACCTAACAGTGACAACAGGATACCTAAAAAGCTGGCGATTCTCTTAGTTATTGACGTGAACTTTACGTTTGATAGTTCAGTTACCACCAGTCTGATGGTTTGCCATCGGAAAACTACATGCCGGTCTTTCGTTGATCAAACTGGAAAAAGTCCAATGAGGTGCTCTACTGACTCATTGGGTTACTATATTTACACTATGTTTGCTGTCTTCAGCGAGCAAAATTAGGACAATCCGAACCCAGACCAGTTGAACCTAGCCAAGAGGAAGGGCTTCGTAAGTTTCACCTCCTAGCTGTCGGATTGATCAGACCCGCTGACGCTCGCAAGAAGTCAACTTGTTCAGGAAAGTGCATCAATTTTTACAACTGCTTGCTTCAGAACTAAGTAATCCGCCATTCATGACCTACATAATATGACAGAAAATTATATTCTCGGGGTACCCTACAACATGAGCTCAAACGGTCAGAGAATATTTTGAGGGAAGTTGACTTTTCAGAGGAGAATATTTCACGTTACATATGCGGTTTCTTACGAAAGCCTCAGAGGGAAATCCGTATGACTTAACTTGCTACTAAACGGTGGTTTTCAGACAGTATGGCCCAGTCATGAACTCTGCGAAGCCATTACCAGAACATTCGGTATAGCCACGCTGCGTATTCGGTTTACGACTCGATGATTGTCATCCTTGAACGTGAACGACCTGGGACTGATCCACACCACAAACATGCTAGGATACATTCTGTCGTGTCGATGTGTTGCAGAAAGTTTTGACGGAGTTCACAGCAATCTGGTCAGGGGATAACTAACGAGCATGCAGACATGCCTTTGAAGTAGTTTCGTCATGTAATATAGCCGAATAAATGCTACCCTTGCAGGGAGACAGCAGGTATTGGTCAACCGACAAATAAGCTGTGATGGAGAATTTGGCTGCTGTGATTAATCTGGAAATTAGCACACGGAACTTGGCTTAAGGCGTCCAACTTGACAGGCGCCTTTCCCTTTGATAGAGGGCATTGTTCGGCAAACAGCTTTTAACAATAGTAGGTTGTCTCACCAGTTCGATGTCACTTATCATTCGGCATGCAAACTTTTGACTTTCTAATTTGACAGCCACTCAGCAAGACAAAATCAAACTACGGAAACCACTTACCATTTCAGCTGCATCGGACCAAGCCAGATAATAGGATCCGGGAGCAGCGAATTCCAGAAATTTCTGTGTTGTCTCAGTCAACAATGCTTGATCGATTGCAGATGATCTGGAGCTGCGGAAATTTGAAACGTAGACCTTCGCATCTCCTGCAACCGTACTCTGTGGCACCGCGAAGCAGTAACATCCAAACAAGAAATCGAGAAGCTCACCGACCGTTCCCTTGGCAGGCAATTCGATAAGTGTTCCTATGGGGCTAACCAAATTTGAACCAACAATTTTCCATCGGTTGTTTTGCAGCGCTAGGGCGACCTAAATAATAGAATATAACGGGTTCGTCGATTCAGCATTAGTAGGTTGAGTTCAAGGCTATTCTTTCATCTAGTCAGTTAATACGGTGTACTCAGCGATATCCGATGGCAGGTACTTTGTTTGCGAAGAAGCATAACAGCCATTTATGTCACATGGTTTGAATGGATCCTATGGAATCATGGAATGAAAGCCTGGTCATGGTAAAATAGGGAGAAAAATGTGTCAGTGACCTGAATACTCGTTAATACATCAAATACAAATTGGGAAAAATGGGAGGGGAGAAGAAACAGCTTCGAAAAAGCACGGATGTCCGCATTCCACTTTCAACCCGTGCTTGGAAAATCCGACTTCACAATAAGTTGGTAACGCTTGCAGGAGTTCATAAGATTTGGTTATTACTATTGTGAGAGTCAGGACATGTGACAACTTGTGTATGTTGGAACAAATGCAGGAAAGTCGTGGCTAACCATGCCGGTTCACAGAAATGCCCAGTCCATCCGTCATAGAAGCCTTAGAAGAGTGGCATCATAAGTATACTAAAGAATAACATCGGACCAAAGTCCACCAAAACGGACCTATGAAAGGAGAAGACAAGAGAAAAGTTCAAAATTAAGTTCACGTCAAAGGTAATTCAATAGGAACACTGATCAAAGCAGGTGATTATAATATTTTCTTCACCCGATATTGCAATTCCTAAAGTTGTGTCCACGTGGCAGGTTGAACAGTGTCATGGATCTCGCTCTTAATCCAAATGTACTCGTTGTGTTTGGACAAATTTTTCGCGAGCTCCGTCTATGGTACAAAGACTGGGGGGATAAAACGATCCTTTCGTATGAGAAGTTCATCGTTAATCAATTTTATCCATAGGAAAACAACTACACATACATGCACTGCCTATTCAAGGAACATTATTTAGCTTAACAGGATAGAATACAAGAATAGAAAGCATTCATTTTAGGCCCAAACCGAACCAATCTGACGCAGCTAGGGTGCGGTTCGCCCTATCTCGCTGAGCTAAACTTTTTGTAAAAATGTAATAAATGGCCTATGTCTCACAACATACTTCCGCTATCTATGAATTGAACGGAAAAACCTTTGGTCTGAACATAATGAAGAAGAAGCAAGTATTTGCAGAAATGCGTCTCGAAGAAACGCGAATGTATCCTGATGAAACTCGAAGCACAGGAAAAATGTTGTAGTACTCAGGAGAAAAAAATATACATGTGCTTCTGTACCACTTATATGGGACCAACTATCCTATTACCTACAGGTGGCGGCGGAACGATCTCAGTATCAGTATCAAAATAAGGACTTTATAGATAGGTCGGGCATATCGATTTCTCGGAGGTACGAAGCTTGCACGGATGAAATCTATCCCTATTGGGGGTCACTCGTTTTGGAGCTCTTCTCATTCTGTGAAGTGGGCACAGTAGCAATATTTATTGATGTGCATATTATGCTGTTGTATATATCATGTATTTAATTTTATTATATTATTATATCGATGTGCCAGCTATGCGTAAGTTGGGATAACAAAAACGAACATAACGCCATGTTTTTTATGGGTAGGAATGAGATTGGAACACTTCAGAAAGACAAACAAGCCGTTGCCCTGACATCGATTTCGTCACATGAAGCGCTGGGGCTGGCCACCCATAAGTCTTGATAGCCTATTGGAGCATGCGCTGATTGCACTAGCGGTCTGAACGCATAAAAGTTGCACAAACCCAATTCCCAAAAATCGGGTCTGCAAAACGATATGAAACGGAGATAAAACACCTACCAAATCGTGATGTACATCCTTGCTTAAAGTAGCGCTAGCGTTTCATAGAGGTTTTGAGACAAACCGACCGAAATTGTCCATGCAAACCTTCTCGATGGTGTGGTGGTCTAGAAGTGCATCAACCTGGGTGTGCTTACCCACTTATGAGCCTGCTATGCATGAAATGTATTCAACCAGCTGGTTTCTATCCGTCCTACAATTGCGCTTTTGTCCGCAGTGCTAGGAGACTTGCAAGTGAAACCAATTTATACTGAACTGCCGAGAAGCACTGTGCAGCTGTTACATCCTGCCTAAGCGCAGGCTAGTTACAACACTGATTAGCTGTTCGTCGGTGAACGGTTGAGTGCTCAATCTACTAGCCTGGAGGTTGGGGGTTCGAGAATCCATGGAGTTTCGTGAGATACGTACGAATGATGATTCCCAATAAGGATGAAGCAGCTTTACAGTGCTTCCCGACTTTTCAGTATAGACTGGCTTTATCTACAGAACGAAATCTCTATTAAAATATGCCTTTGTTCTTTTACAAACCAGGTACAACGTCTCCAAGATACAGCGTTGTGCTGAACAAGATCTGCATGATAGAATTACCTAAACTTTTCGGGTGGACACTATCTACTGGGAAAAAATATTCCTGTATATTTAAAAAGTCATCTTTGAGTAATAAAAAGTCCATCGTGAGGTGTTCCAGAATTTTTCGTAAAAATATTCTATTATTTGAATAGACAAAACAGAAGAGAATTACTGACCCTCGATAGACGAACGTCGGCCTGCCTCCACGCAAAGTGTACATGCATGTGGTAACTGCAACACTCGTTGCTGAACATTCCCGACTTCGGTTCATTTGCCGCCATGCTGTCGGCATAGTGGTTTACCAGCCTGTATAAAGGAACAGCGCTTATGTTTCGTGTGTAGAAACATGAATTTGATGGTTGTGCGAAGTTTTGCCCATCAGCCCCACACCATATATCCAATTGGCTGGCTGCGCTTGAGATAGAGCTCGACGAACATGTATGAAACCCGATGGCCACCAGAAAGGCTACGAGCATTGATGGTAGCATGTTGTAAAGCTTATTCGCAACTGGATTCGGTATCTGTGCGTCGGCTGCCTAACCAGCTTTTATTGACTTGGTCAAAGATTGGAATCTGACATTCAGAGTAACTACATAACTCATCATGTTTGGTAGCGCCAGAAGTTAAAGCTAATTAATCACCTTAAGAATAACAATAGGACGGTAGGAATGGTACAGTCTGGCCTGGGGGTCAAAACTTCTGTGTTCTTGAATCACAAATGCGCAGTCTAAAACCATTTGTCAACCCATTTTGGAGTAGCACCATGTGGTGAGCAACATTCTTCTTAGATCCGGAGAGCTTTTCTAGGAGAAATTCCAGCTTCCAGGTTCCATTGGGAAGCTGGAGACTGGTCACTTATTTGGTTACAATCACACATTATTCTGATAGCTCGCCAACGGTACTTAGTATATCTGAGTGCGTGTATGAGTCTTGGTGTTCTGCATTCCTTTGCGTCCACCGTTAGGTTGTAATT
>SJOL01006378.1:369400-407628 GCA_004794785.1 Opisthorchis felineus | reverse complement strand
ATGAAACGGAGATAAAACACCTACCAAATCGTGATGTACATCCTTGCTTAAAGTAGCGCTAGCGTTTCATAGAGGTTTTGAGACAAACCGACCGAAATTGTCCATGCAAACCTTCTCGATGGCGTGGTGGTCTAGAAGTGCATCAACCTGGGTGTGCTTACCCACTTATGAGCCTGCTATGCATGAAATGTATTCAACCAGCTGTTTTCTATCCGTCCTACAATTGCGCTTTTGTCCGCAGTGCTAGGAGACTTGCAAGTGAAACCAATTTATACTGAACTGCCGAGAAGCACTGTACAGCTGTTACATCCTGCCTAAGCGCAGGCTAGTTACAACACTGATTAGCTGTTCGTCGGTGAACGGTTGAGTGCTCAATCTACTAGCCTGGAGGTTGGGGGTTCGAGAATCCATGGAGTTTCGTGAAATACGTACGAATGATGATTCCCAATAAGGATGAAGCAGCTTTACAGTGCTTCCCGACTTTTCAGTATAGACTGGCTTTATCTACAGAACGAAATCTCTATTAAAATATGCCTTTGTTCTTTTACAAACCAGGTACAACGTCTCCAAGATACAGCGTTGTGCTGAACAAGATCTGCATGATAGAATTACCTAAACTTTTCGGGTGGACACTATCTACTGGGAAAAAATATTCCTGTATATTTAAAAAGTCATCTTTGAGTAATAAAAAGTCCATCGTGAGGTGTTCCAGAATTTTTCGTAAAAATATTCTATTATTTGAATAGACAAAACGGAAGAGAATTACTGACCCTCGATAGACGAACGTCGGCCTGCCTCCACGCAAAGTGTACATGCATGTGGTGACTGCAACACTCGTTGCTGAACATTCCCGACTTCGGTTCATTTGCCGCCATGCTGTCGGCATAGTGGTTTACCAGCCTGTATAAAGGAACAGCGCTTATGTTTCGTGTGTAGAAACATGAATTTGATGGTTGTGCGAAGTTTTGCCCATCAGCCCCACACCATATATCCAATTGGCTGGCTGCGCTTGAGATAGAGCTCGACGAACATGTATGAAACCCGATGGCCACCAGAAAGGCTACGAGCATTGATGGTAGCATGTTGTAAAGCTTATTCGCAACTGGATTCGGTATCTGTGCGTCGGCTGCCTAACCAGCTTTTATTGACTTGGTCAAAGATTGGAATCTGACATTCAGAGTAACTACATAACTCATCATGTTTGGTAGCGCCAGAAGTTAAAGCTAATTAATCACCTTAAGAATAACAATAGGACGGTAGGAATGGTACAGTCTGGCCTGGGGGTCAAAACTTCTGTGTTCTTGAATCACAAATGCGCAGTCTAAAACCATTTGTCAACCCATTTTGGAGTAGCACCATGTGGTGAGCAACATTCTTCTTAGATCCGGAGAGCTTTTCTAGGAGAAATTCCAGCTTCCAGGTTCCATTGGGAAGCTGGAGACTGGTCACTTATTTGGTTACAATCACACATTATTCTGATAGCTCGCCAACGGTACTTAGTATATCTGAATGCGTGTATGAGTCTTGGTGTTCTGCATTCCTTTGCGTCCACCGTTAGGTTGTAATTATGTGCACACAGTCGATGATCAGGAGAGTTCTCAATTCATCGCTGAATTTGGATGGTGCTTCAAACTGCATTCGATGGGACAGATGGCTGGAATAAATAGTCTTTCGATTAGTAAAACATTTTTCCAGTGCGAATGTGACTAAAACACCTTAGGCGTATTACCAGTGGTAATACACGGAGGATATTAGTGGAGTTTAACTGGACCATATATATATATATATACAGTTCTTCCGGTGTTCAACAGTTTTCAAAATTGAGATGTCTTCTTATAAAACAACAAATCGGATTCACTCATTTGCATACAATTTGGTTCTCACGGACGACTCAACTGAATCTCTCGTTCATGATATTCTTCAACTGAATGTGCTGCACAAAGGTCGTCTCATGTTTCAACCATGTGAGTAGTTTCTTTTATGAAAATATATTGCGATATCTCAAATATCGTGCCAACTGAAACGATAGGTTCAGTTGAGTCTCCCGTGAAAACCAAATTGGTTTGCCGATAAGTGTATTTTTCGAAATCAATTCAATTTGGGTTTAAGTAGCACATAAGGTTGACGGGGACTGCGCCCGCCTGATGTGCCCCAAGAAGAGTGAAACCGGTCTGGGCTGCCGAAGAGTTTTCAGCAACCTTGTGAGTAGTTTCTTTTATGAAAAAGAGAAGCGGATTCATGTTTTGAATAATGGAAAATGTTTGGATGTGTAAGCAATTGGAAAAATTATTCTGCTGGATGCATCAGGAAATAGGTCAGTGTGAATGGTAGGCAATTCATGCCATCCTCAAAGAAAAGCCATACATATGGGCACAAAAGTGAGATACACGTCTCTACGGAGATTTACCCTACTACACTCAAACTTAAACTGATTATTCCCCAGTTTAATTATCCCCTGCATCTGTGTTCGTACATTTCACCTAATTCACCCGTGCGCAATCACTTTGAATAACCGTACTTTAACTGAACGAGTCCTGCTGGGTTCCCACTTTCTGTAGAACCGCTCTGATTCGTACACTATTAAAAGCTGATGTTGTTACGTAGTCCTATGCAAGAGCCGAGGAAGCATGTCATTCAGGAAGCAAACCGCTTGTCTGTTTTGATTTCAGCGGTTTGGATATCGCCATTCTTTGAGGTGAAACGGAGAAATTTGGTAAGCTTTCCTAAACTGGAGTGTTTTTCAAGTCTGGATCCTTCAAACCAGATGTGATTTCATAGCTCAAATTGGTAATGAAAGATAAGGTCCTGCGATTTTTCATCTTTCAACCTGTTTACGCATCAGTCTGCAACATAATACGCCGTCGCTACAGCCCATGGTAGGTTCGGTTAGCGGAAAAATTTGTTTACTAACGTACCACCACCAACTGGAGTCACACCGTCCCTAATCCTTGTCAGTAGTCCCCTGAACAGCTAATTCATCCCTAGTCGCGAGTCCGCTCATCGAGGCCAGGGACGCAAGATTGTCTTGGTTAGTGTAAGCTCATTCATGTATTTATCCCACTATGAACCAAACGAAGAATCAGTATTCTGCGTGTATCAATTCCTACGTTTTTAGTTAATGTTTGGACGGCTACCATAGATAATAAAACTTATGAAGAGGATCGTTTTAGTCGTGCATGCGTGGAAAACGCTGGATTGCACCTGTAGGGTTTACTATCTCGTCAGCGTTTATCTTCAACAACTTTCACAGAGTTCGGTTAATACCTCATCAGTGTTTACCTTCAACCACTCGCATAATTTGTTTAACACATGCACACCCACTATTCCAATCCTGTTTTGATTACGTCACGAACTTTCGTTCCACGACTAACCGAGATTATCTGAACCTTATCATAATACAAACAATGCAAGCGCATCCTCACACACAACGTAAACCTATATATATGCGGAACAACGACAGCAGGACACCGACGCGGCCTACGCTCGGCCGACGTCCGACCGACGCTCGTCACTTCGCACAGCACCTTGACCTGATTCACTTCAACCCTACGCACGACTCACCGTGCGGGAAAAGTCTGGGCTCAGTATCGTTTGGATTAAACGACACGAAGCAGGCCAGATCTCAACACCCTCAACCAAGACTTCAACACGCTCAGTCAAGACACTTTCAATACAACTGCGTCCAGAAAACCTCAGCGTCGTCCACTACAACTTATCAAACGAAGAGCTCGATAAGTCCCCTTTCTTTGTGTGTGTAATCATATTGTAACAGTGTCTCTGGTAGTCACTATACGCAACTTGTTTATTATTAGTGTTATTCACCTGACACACCGAGTAAAGACAATAGCACTAATACACCTTCATCCCATTTTTGTATCCAAGATGTGTAGGCTGGTATGTTCACGGCAGGCAGCTCCATTAGAAGACATTTTGCTTGCCCATGGAAACCCGAACACGAAATGAAAAGAGGAATTTGCATTACCAACATGCTTACTCGACGGCACGTGATTGTCTACTTACAGAAGGTTAGAAAATGTAGCAAAGGTTAACTAACCAGTGTACGTCTTTCACACAGGCTGGGCGAATGGGGCTCTGGTCAGTTCCATTATGCTGGCTGTTACTAATTCTTTTCCCATTTGTTTTCCAGGTACAACTGCGGAACACATATTTGATGACCGTAATTTGCTTGCAATCGGTCATAATAAAATTATGTTTCCAAACAGATGGCTTCATATTTCCTCTCAACGTAAGCGTCACGGCAACCAAGGCATCCAGGCTTTGCGTTGAAGACAAGCTTGCGTAGGTGAGAAAAGGGGACGCATTTCTCCAGTTTTGTATATACCTTTAGAGTGGTCCGGATGTATAGTGCTTCCAGGTCAACATAGGATCGCCTCTAGCAGTGATTAACGCAGCTTATGTTTAGACATGTATGCAGGAGCCCCGCGGCCTACATGTGACTGAGGCACTGACTACGCTTCTCGGATGCTTCACTTCAAGCAGGATAGAGATGCACCGTAGACTTGGGCTACAATCTTTATACATCTCGTAGGTTGTTACTTATATGGCATTTAGAACCGCCAATACATGGAAGCTATCCTTGAGTAGTCGTCAGACACGTAATATGCACGCCATGGAAGCAAGAGGGGACGGTGATTCTCTGAAGATGGGGGTTCACGACAATCTATGTGGATGAAAACTGGAAAGAATGCTTACCACCGAAACTGAGTTAGTACGGTTGCGCAACAACAATCGCGACATATAAGTAAACAAGCATAGAAGGCATTGTTCACTACATACGTCAACAATTGCTTCTCATTTTTCGGGGCTTCCAAATGATTGGTAAATCTCCATTTATGTCCACACAAAACTTTGCGTTAAAGGGTGGACTACCAGGAATTGAAAATAGGTGCGCTTCTCTGGCATAACAGCAGACACTATTGTTGAACCATTAGCTGCGAAGGATGCACCGATAGTTCTGTTATTATAAACCAGAGTTAGGGCGGTCAATGATACTAAGGGTTCCTGTGCCTACTGAACACGATTCGCATGTTACAAGGCCTTCGAAGTGTGCACGTAGGGTAACACATAATTACACGTATGCAAATCGTTTCTATCTTCCGACGAACTGTTTCATAACCATTGATCAACGCTGAGTGAAAACAGTAAAAACACTAGCAATAATTGCTAACTTTGGGCTATTCTAATTATTCACTTTTTATTTGCGACTTTACACACAAAAATCACCTTCCATTTGAGATACAGTTAAATTTAGGGACAACATGGACGATAACATTTGTCAAAAGCAGGTTATGTTAAACTTCTGAGAATTGCATATTATCTGCATTCATTACATTTGGAAATCTTTCAACAATGTAAATTTTCATCAGATGCAACCGCATTATAATTCTATGCTACGTTCAAGAGGGTTAATCATAAACCTCCATTCCGCCATGTTCCCATTTTTGAACGTTCCCGCCATATGGATTTCAGCCAATCAGAATGGGGCTGACGCCGCAAAATAAGTGATCGTCAACCGAAAGTGGGGTGAGAAATTTGGGTTTGAACCTTGTTATGGCTCACTCCAGGAGCACACACACGCATTCTGATTTTCACCGGATTTCTTGTTCCTGTAGTGTGTGTCGTGCGGATCGCGTCAACAGACGGTTAGCGTTTGAAAACTTGTCTTACTGCCCTGGTGCAGTTGTTCTGGTGAGTCCATACCAAAGTGAGGAAGCATTTGACTACAGTTTCGCTCTTATTAGAGCTCGTCAACAGTGCACAACTTTGGCCATGCCGAAGTTTGAACTTGGGACACGTGACATTTGAGGCGAACATGTTAACACTACTCCGCGCGCGCTGGAAGCACCAGAATTTTCCCGTCTGAACAAGCGAGAGGATTGACTGGAATGCCCGACTCGTTGAACGACGACTCAGTAAAACTTCTGTACTTCTGTGGATGCATCCGGTCCACTTGTCTCATGTGAGCACGTGGTGGGTTGGATACGACCTATCACCTGTCATACTACTCAGCTGGAAATGTGTTTTACTGCTTCGAGGATGCCCGAAGATAGTCTGTGAAGACGGATTTCATGTCTTTTGACAGCAGTGGTAGGAAGGTATTAGTACTGTAGTCTGGTGGTGTGCTGATGGTGTGTCTGATGGTGGTCTTTATTGCTTGATGTGATGACGTTATTCTCCTGTGCTTGGGGACGCAAAAAGTGACTAGAAGATTTCGACAGAACTTCGTCATTGGTTTGGCAGGGGCGCTTGCCAAGATGGAAAGCATCCGTTGATTAATCTGGTCAAAGCCAAAAACACTATATCACTGCAGTATCTTAAACTTGAGTTACACAGTTTATTTGTTAAGGATTACGTAATGGAATGATGACTTCATGTGTCGGTACAATCTGGCAGTCCGACACAATGTTACTTTGTCAATGAAGGATTCTGCTGTTTCATCAATTCCGTTTTATTCCTGTCGTGTTCGGTAGCACCGATTCTCGTGTGGGACGTGAACTGACTTGATAAAATCACTTTGAGACAGCACCATGAACAATGGGCAAAATTATATTGTTTAGACAAACAGAATCGGGATCCGGATACCGTCTTCTGCTTCGATAAAACACTCATTTGCTGCTTATTGTTTCTTGAACTGACGGATGCCTATTCTAGTCTCATTGAAAGTGGATGATCATCAAATAAACATGACCCCAGCTTGGTAAAGAGAATTCCATTGCGAACAGTCAGACAAGCCACACCGGGAAACTTTGGTCAATAATTATGGTAATTACTGTTCCCGCTTCATTAGTAGTGACACACAATTGAGTAGGCGACCAATAATCATGGCACTGTTGAGTTGCACCATCACATTCAACTTACGGATAACAATGACAGAGCCCATTCACCCGTACCGCCTATGTTCCGAGAAAATACGAAATTCTTTTGCTTCGACTGAGATGGGACATACGGCCACTCACCTCAATTTCATCCCAAGTCATCATGTGGTTACGTGGTATATTATATTTCATTGGAATTTGCAGTTAACCACTTGTCGTTATGTTTTACGAGTTAATACTAGACAACTGATCGAACTATGTATAAAATAGAGTAACACACCAAAATAATTCTCATTTTCAAAATCCATTTGTACCAGGGCCTTTCTGGACGAAAAAAGCTGCTTGATGAAGCCTTCCGTTTTATTCACACAGAGATATACATTAAATAATATGAAAATGCATCACCACTGTATTCTTTTGGCTAATCAGTAACTCTTACGGGAAACTGAGACACCACCTTTTTTAAAAACAAACTCTTCATGATTCCAATCTCGCGCGACCGTTTCATTTTAAATAATCAAATAACGGTTTAGGTGAAACATTTGGGTAAGCGAGGAGGAGCTCACCGGGACTAACACATAAAGGAAGGCACTAGGGTTAGCTTGAGATTATTTCGATTTCAACTTGGTCATTTGGGCCAACATGAATTTGATCTGAGCAGTCCTTCTCCTGTTCTAACTTTATTATGGCGGATGATAAGCACCAGTCAAAAATATATTTGACCGTTTCTATCTGATAGCGATGGTGGTTCCTGATAAATCGATGAAGTAGATCCCAAGGCAAACCAAGTTGATGTAACTGGAACTTGGTCGAACACTTACACAATTCGAGTCTTAAACAATGTAGCCAACTGTCACCCCGTTGGCCTCTTCGCCTACAGTATGCAAGCTCAAGCTACCTGTTCCGTTGAGGATTGATTTAACTTGCAACCAGATACAAGAGAACATTAATATTGTGACAAACCATACGACAGCAGCCTCGCCAATTGCCTTTCCATTAGCACGGCAAGCAACAGGCTCCCTTTAGTCCTGCGGTATGGGAAAATAATCTTCACTACTATCTTTCTAACAGCAGTAGGCAAAAATATTTCGATCTGCTGGTGAGCTCTTTCGTTAAGTGTTTGTTAGTTGATCAGAGGTTTGATCATATCATGCACGTGGAACTTTTCACGAGATTTTCATTTCTCACTAAGAAACAAACTTCCTCAAAAGTGACAGTATGTGACTGCTGTTACTGGCCTAGTCCTAAAACCGGTTATCAACGGGGAGCGTCGAGTCCATCTGTTAACTTTGAATGAAATGACTGCCTCGTTATTATCGAAGGTCAGCTTCCTAATATAGTCTAGATTAGCCGAAGTTTGGGGTGGAACGATATACAAAATCTTTAACACATCTGTGACAACAGTCAGTATACATTTGCTCCTGCAATGTTGTGCCAGTATCACAAAGTGTATATCTCCACATGTGAATTTCGAAAATTCGAAGACATTTCATTGCGTGTGTCGTCGGATTTTCCCCGTTCGAAGTTTTGATCAAAGCTGAGCTTTTAATTGTGTAGATAATCTCAAAAGGATTGAAGTGAGAAGTTGAGGGGCACTTTGGCTTATGTTCTAAATTACATTCTGGCTAACTACTGGGGAATTATATTTGGCCTGCTTCCAGTGGCAGTGGCAAACAGATATCGTCGGGACTATTGAGGTTCACCAAATGCCGACAAACTTCACCCATAAGACTGCCTGACAGCGCTGTCAGAGTTTCACCGGCCCACATACGTAGGCACAGGAATTAAAAAACTGCTTGAAAGCTGTTCCTCCTCAACTAGAGCCTTCAATTTCTTCGGTGCCTACTCGAAATAGTACTAAATGATGTGTCCAAAATTCCTCTGCATGCTCGAACAGTGTGGCACGATATTACCAGCCTACCCAACTCATGCTGTGGTACAAGGCAACACAGTACCAGCGATAGGTGTTATTGTCTCAACATGTTCAATCAATTGCATGCTTAAATCCAATAAGCAAAGGCGCACTGAACGAACTTGTTGCCAAGACTTCTTTGGCTCCAGTCAGCAGCAAAGATGAAGGCTATTCACCTCGGCCGGACGTTTGAAAGTTCAAAAACTCAGATCTGTATAATTGCTCTTTCACCATCAGAGCAGGCTAGTGCCCCCTCCAGAAGTTGATTTAGCCCTGGACGCCAGTTTTTGTGGGATTTCATTGTAGTTTGTGGTTAATATAGCCGGTGGCGTACCCCTCATTTTGAGTGTCCCTATCAAGAGGCAATGTTGTTCAATTAAATGCTGCTCTTGGCTTCAGTAAACCCTCGGGAGAATTTGAAAAAGCTACTGAGGCATGCGTAGGAGAAGTCTTGGAGAAATTTTGACTAACAGAAAACCATCTAGTAATCCATTTCAGATCAGATAATCAGTTATAAACTATGTACCATGGGTACATTGGTTCCAGCTGCTACAGCTTCGATTACTCGAAAGTAGGAGAGCATTTGAGATATAGCCCAGCACTGGTGGTGATGGCATGATCAGGTAGTTCGGGAAACTGGGTAGCTACGCACTGAAGAGGGTAGCTTTGACGCATGATTACCACTGACTGCCTGATTGAGCCATGTCTGCCAGTGACCTTAACCGCTGGCGAATTGAGTCCCGGGGTCCCCATCAACTGAGGCGACAGTTGTCTGCCCAAATCAGTTTACTGGTTAGTGTTTTCATAATTCGTTGACATCCTAAACCGTTCACCTGTCGGTCGCTTCCACCCAGTACAGGGCTTAGGGAAAAGCGCTCTGCGAGACAGAGGGTGTTCTGGCATGTGGAGCACATGTCCAAACCAATTTAATCTACGAAGGGTGAGTGATTCATCTATCGTGGGAGAGTTCCTTTTCACAAAGCCACGTGGCATACCTCAGCATTGCTAATCCGATCTTCCCACCAGACCCGGTCAAAGCTTCGGAGACATCAATTGTCAAATACTGACAGCTGTCGTGTATCCTGTGCAGGTAAAGACTACGTTTCTGATCTATTATTGATCGTATCGCCGCAATGTACACGACAAATTGACATCAGGTCGGTGCAAAAGTGTTGGAGATTGACGAAAGCTGCCATGCACTTCCAGATTCGAGAAGCGGTCTTTTCTCCAGCTAGTCCGTTGGAACTAATACAAACACCCAGTTAAACAAATTTATCTACCACGTCGATTGACTGGTCTGCAAGCATGAGGTTTGTGTTGGATCTCCCCCCGTGTTGTACCAACACTTTCCGCTTCGCAAGTGTGGAAAGCATAACAAACGGTTCAGCTGAGTTATTTAAGGTAGTTAAAACGATTTGCTTGTTTGAGAAATCCAAACCGTACTCAGAATCCCTCCGCATACACAGTGCCTGACAGCGAACGTTCTGGGAGCAATTATATCTTCTAGATTGGTAATTTGTTGGAATATTGGTAGCTCGGGTGCATTAGTTGGTAATTGATCAGGTGGCTGTTGATCTGTTCGCCGAGCTTGGCAATTGGCTTGCAAACGTTTCGTCACCATTTGAGCAAACATCTTCAGTGCACTGTTGGGTGGGTAGTCCCTCTCCTCGTGCTTGCGTTAATGTAGTTTACAAAGAGCAGCTTTTTGCGCAGTAACCTGATTGGCCATTGACAATAATCGCACTTGGATTCTGGTTGGTCCGATCAGAATCTGTGTTGCGTTGTGGTTTGTATTTCTTGCTTCCTACGGCCACGCTACTGTTGAAGTTGCCGTCCATTATTGTCTCTTCCTGTTGGTCCGTTTGTGCTCTGTGTTGCGTCATGGTCGGCTGCTCTGTTGTTTGATTGGTTGGTAGTGTACCTCCTATTTTTTCTTCTTCTGGATTTCAGAAACAGACAGAGACGCTTTGATCAGTTTTTCAGTAACATTTGAAGAGGAGAGGTGAGAGAGGGCAGCACTGTCTTACTCCACTAGACATGGTGAATTCATGCGAAATCTCGCTGTGTACCCTAACGTGCCCGAAGGGGTTGGCATACAGTGCCACAATTAGGGAGAGAGGTTTAGAAGCAACACCTCTGATCGCCAAACATCGCCAAAGCTCCTGACAGTCGACTGTTAAGCTACTGAAACCCGTCAAATTTGATGAACGGAAATGCTCTACTTCGGTATGCCTAGAGCTGACGGAGAACGAAGAGTTAACCAAGCCCGCACAACGGCACGATCACAGTCACGTTGCGTACCCTAGAAGGAACGGTAATCCTTAATTGAAATTGTTCGCCGGTAACTGATGCCCACATGGTTGAACTGACTCCATGACTAGCTTGTGGTTGGTGATTTCCAAGTAACTCTATATGAGCGATTGTGCTAGAATTTTGCACAGACCAGAAACAGATGATCAGCTCACAACTGAGAAATCGCTCTCCATTATCCGTACTTTGAACTTCAATTCCAAATCTACCACAAGTCTCTCCTTCTTCTTCGTTCTTCTTGTTCTTCCCTTTCCCGCAGCTCTACCTTCGCCGGTCCCTACCCACACACCATCCCTGCCACCCGACAGAACAGTGAGGCTTTAATTGCTAGTTTCACGCAACACTAATTATCCAAGAGAAAATTCCTAGCTTACAGCTGAGGAATCATGGAACTCAGTACCAGTTATCCGGCATTAGTTTCTTTCCTGGTAGATCAAAACAAAAATGATGTCAAACACATAGATAGGCAACAAAAGAGCATGGTAACTTATAAGATAACACCACAATTGGAAAACAAAAACGAATCAATATTTTTCATGGACACTGACCCCAACAATTAAAAAACCCAGTGCCAAAGCCGTATGTGGTGTGATATCAAAGGGAACCGATCGTACTGTTTCGTTTTGTCGACAAAAAGTAAGCTAGTTGAACTTTCTCGTCGTGCCTGGTCCATTGTTTTGTAACCGTCTATCCACGGTTCCACTTTGCTACGGGGGGGACGTGTGCAGCCTTAATTACAGAAGTTTAATTGTGTAAGCTAGTATCTTGCAATCCTGCCTGGAAGAATCCTGTGAGCCGGATGTTGTATGATCACAATGTGACGGGTAGAGGTGGCGCTAGACTATGTATTCATTTACAATGGCAGGTTTGGAAAGTCAGCAGCTTGGGGTGTGATCTAGTTGACACTGCGCCCAGCAATACGATCACCATCGTAGTATAGTGATTAATTTTTCTCGGTTAGCCAATTAGGACGACTGAATCCACTTCTAGTTCTAGCAGTTACGACCATGTGTGAATGGATCTTACGATGATCTACAAACGATTAGATTAACTGAGAACGTACGATAACATAAAAATTCTCTTGCTGTTGCCCGTTTCAAGTCCAGCGTACTTCTGGTGCAATACACAGATGCATTACACATAAGGTCCAATCAGTCAGATAATTATGTTCGTGACAAGATCTTACGCCCAGGTGAGAGTTTTCCAGTATCCCAGCTGTCTGCTGACAAAATTTTGGCTTTCACGTGTGCTTCCACTGACGGCGTTTCTCTATTACAACAATGCTTGAGGAGCTATGATGAAATTTTGTTGCTATCGCATCTACTGCCCTCAAGTAGATTCCAGCAACGTAAACAGAATGCTCAGTGAGTGTTATACGACCTACCGACATCATTCATATTACTTTCTTTATCTGGTACTTGAACTGTTCACTGAGCTTGGAAATCTCTTTGTTCACCGTTCGGGGGGATAACATCTGCGTGTTGTGCAAAGGATCACAGCGTTGTGTTGGTGTGCCTTCACTTCTATGCACCATGGTTCAGAGAAGTGTATTGATTGTATCTCACTCGGTCGCTACTCTACACCACAACAAACCGACCGATTCAGTCAGCTTAATCTACTGCGTGCCATCCACTCACTTCAAGTTCATCTGACAAAAGTGCACTCGTAACCAATGAAGCAGCTGCAGTTCGGATGCAAAAACCGGTTGTTTGTCACCTGAAGCGGGAAGCGCGCGCTCCGCAATGTCCCAACAACTCGCAGGTCAACGTAACTCTAATACTGAACCATAAGTGACTCTCCATCTTGTAGACCATAATGTGAACCACAATGTCCGAGTGAGTGCTTTCGGACCTGAACCCGAGTGTCGGGCTACAAGATCTCTGAAGGGATCCAGTGTAACATCTTTGGAATATCTTAATTCAGGAGATCCCGAAGCGTCTAGTCGCAGGTTGGCCTAACATTCTAGTGTAGCTAAGATGGTCAGAATACAAGTGCAAGTAACAAAATAACTTTTCTGATTACAAATTTGCCTACAAAACAAGCAGTTATGTTTAACATTATTTCTCAGAACGCACACCGTCATAAAGTGATAGGCTTTAAATACAAAATCCTTGAGCACTGAACTACATAAACTTGAAAATTCACGTCATATATTTGGGACAGTTTTACTTGTGACTATGCTTCCAGTAATTACACTTTCTATTGAAATGTTCTGAACTTCCCTAATGAAGCACAACCCTGACTGTTTTTCTCCTGGAATCTCAGCTATAGATGGATCATCAACTACTAATTAAGAATGCGACAGGAAACTTGACAGAAGCATCTCCTTTTCACTAGAAATAAATCAGTTTCCACTCCTCGACACAAAAGATTATGACAGACATTCGTTGGGGCGTAGCTAACAGACCGGAGGGTGATAAGCAACAAACCAAATTGATTCTAAGCAAGAAAGCTCTTAGACTAGTGATGTAGCAGCGAGTGGGACTGGATGAATAAATCTACGAAAACAACTAGTTTTACAATGGAAGAATTACCCGATTATTTTCCACAAAGGTTTTCGGATGTAGGTTGTGATGTACAAAATGGAGACTGGCTGTATTTGGAAAATTCGGCGATAGTTCGTTCCAAAGAACTCATAATACGTCTTTTCTTAGCGATGGTTCCAAGAAGGTCTGTGGTCTGGAAAAGTCGTCTGCACTTTTCTGAACATGTCACCTTTGATTGTTGTTTGGTGCATGCCGTGGTCGGACAACAGCTTAACTGCGGCGTAGTATTTGAAATCGATTGTACAATGGATTGTGAGGTACGCAGCAGGATGAGGCAACAAAAAATTTCCGGAAAACATCATCTTCATTTGGCTTCTAGGGTTGGTCCCTCCAGAGTGAGACAAGTGTGAAACGTGAGTGCCCCAGGCCAGCAACACTCTTCGCTCGTGACGACGAAAATGGGGTGTCGGAGTAAACGGCAGGAAAAAACACTGGCACCGGCCATGAGCACAGACCACATGATCCACATGCTCGTGACTACTGGAGAGGGCCAACCATCGAGTCAGTTAACCGTTTAGAGTTCACCTGATCGTCGATCTAGATTGTTCACTGTACCGCAAAAGGTTAAAATGTTTCGTTTTTTTTTCAGGTGGTGGTAGTTTATTCGACCATCCGCATACTGTATGATATCTCAAACTAACCGTTGATCAGGGAGACGGAATAAAGTTAGCGTACCTAGAATATAGGTTGGAAATACTTAGATGTAACAGTCCTCTTTGTAAACTCTCACTTACGAATGTCCATTGACAGCTAGGGCCATTTGGGCCTCCAGCTGCGTGTGGCCTTCGTTCCGAATGATCACTGCACTTTAGTTTTTGTCCTCATTCGACTCAGACTAAACAGAAAATAATAGGAAATGAAGAAAAGTAGGTGATGTTTCATAGCAGATCGTTGTGTCCGTGTACTTGGCAGTATATTTTCTTCCAGGGCAATCAGTTGATGTTTACGAAAACACAAACTGCTGGTCCCCCAGGTTTGGTCCAGAAACATAAACATTGATCCGTTCCCCGGATGTGTGAATCTCTCGGGAGCCGCAAGGTAACTGACGTTGTTCTATGGTAAGGCCTTTGTAAGAGGACTTTGTATGAAGGCAATACTTAGTCCCTGGTTCTACGTATGAGTTCACTGGAGACATCTCAGCCCAACTACACAACAATGCCGAAAGAGTACACCTCATCCCAAGGTGACCACCGGGTATTTCCAACAGACTAACCTAACCATTCACGATTTGAAACCCAAGCCACATTGCCACCAAGACCTGCTGTTTTTTCATTTTTTCATCGCTCCTCCCTTCCTTTGTGGTCAATTCTGCATAGGTCAAACTTTAGATGTATCATTCCGGTCCCCGTAGAGGGCTAACCGCTTGTCACCTGTACTCTCTTCGATCTCACGTAACATCGTAAACTATTGAATCTTTTATGTATTTCTGCCTTTAACGTGCGTTTGATGAGAGATTCAGTACTCAGAATTTCCCTTGCATGTTCGCCGCATTGTGAAAATTAGGACAAGAGACGTTCGTGAAGTTTCCGAGCCCCTTCAACTTACATACTACATCAACCCACATAATACGAACATTAAAAGCGTAAGTGAAACGGCTTCTTTGTATAACTCTCACAGGTAAAACTCCCATAGCTCTCTCAGAGTAAACATTCTTAATGGATCGGATAACTTATACTAGTCGCTTTTTGGCCACAAGCTTCACAAATTACAAACCAATTGCAAATCACAAACTGAATGTGATGTCAACTGCTCAGTTACACTTTGTTTTGAAACGCCAACAGTCAGCCAAGAAACAGATGGCTGTTCCTTTTTTCATTAACGTAGCCGGAAGGCCGCGGGTTTGAAACTCTCAGTTTCGTGGGGTGCGCACTGCTGACTGCCCTCAATAAGGATCAAGCAAATGTAATGCACTGCTTGCTTTTCAGCGTATGTTGGCTATAGTGACAGAATGAAATCTCTATTGGGCCTCATTCAACCTCCTCACATCGCCATCAAATACATATTGAGCTACAAGCGCATCAGTAAATATATGCACGGAGATATTGCCACATGGAAAGTCCATTGTGAACTATCATTGCCCCAACTCTTTGTGCTTTTTCCTGGCTGGGAGCAGAGGATTTAGAACGAGAATTATGTGGGTGCAGACGCTACAAAGTCAACAGCTACTTACAAATGGTCAAAAACTTCCTTGTTGCTGCCAAACTGGGGGGTCCAGACAGGCAAATAAACCAGCGCAACTGCCGGGTCGTCTTTCTAGATGCAGAGCAAAGTAGTCACATCCCTGTTGGTAATGTGTTGGAATATTGGTAGCTCGGGTGAGTTTATTGGTTGTTGATCAGGTGGCTGTTGATCTGTTCGCCGAGCTCGGCAATTGGCTTGCAAACGTTTCGTCACCATACGAGGAGACATCATCAGTGCGCAGTTGGGTGGTGCGCACTGATGATGTCTCCTCGTATGGTGACGAAACGTTTGCAAGCCAATTGCCGAGCTCGGCGAACAGATCAACAGCCACCTGATCAACAACCAATAGTCATATCCCTGAATCCCAAACCTGTTCATCATATATTTAGATATCTAATTTCTAATGCGTTGCGCGTGCACTGGAGAGGTAGTGGTAACGTACTCGCGTAATCTGACGGCGCGATTCAAATCCTGCCACGAGCAAGCGTATGCACTGCTGATAACCTTAGTAAGAGTAAAATTGAATTTGGTGCTTCTCCACTTTGATGTGGACTTACTAGAACAACCACATCAGGACGAGAGGTGGCCTGTCCAAAGGAAGGGCATGTGAATGAAAATTCTGCAAATCTCGCAATGTACCTGCAAACAGTGTTAGAATTAGCGGATTTCCTGTCAAAATCGAAGTTAATAAAATCCCAGATATTCTCCGAAGAATTCCCATCCCATGTTTTGTCTGTTGGGGAAAATTAGCTTCTCTAGGGTGGAAAATTTCGGATAACAGACATAAAGACGGAGGGGACTTTCTTTGGCAGTATACTTTCTGCTGAAGACAGAAGAATGGCATGGGCATCTATCCGCTTACAAGCATTTCTCTGGGTAGAAATTGCAGAAGAAATTTATCTACAACGTGAGTTGGTAGTGCGTGAAGCACAAATAGAACAGTGATTAGAGGTAGAGGTGACAATAACCTTGGACTGGGAAGATCTCGGGTTACTGCTAAGGAATATTTTAGGCGAGACAATATTTTTTACGGATCAGACAAATCTTGCAGCCCTGAAAAATAAAACGGTTAATGGTCTATCTTAAAAGGTTCCATCATTGATGATGTACGTAGAACAGGAAAAAGTCTTCAGTTTGCTCAACAACGAATCATGTACTGCCGAAGTGATGTATCGTGCAGAAGTCTGCTTGTGCAACTGACTCCAGATCAGTGATACTGAAGAGGATTAACCTTGCGTTGAAAGATACTACAATCATGATAAACCTGTTTTCCCAATGTCTCGGATAGCTTGCGACGCCGTCCACCATTAGTGCATTCCTGATTTTCAGTGCACCCGAAGTTCATTAACTGTAGTTTGAGCGAAAAAATAACTTTACAGGACCATTTGTTGCCGTAGTTTATCCAAAACGATAAAAGGTTAGGGTCGTATTTGCAGAGGTTGCATGGAAGGGGCAGCTACCGACCAAACATCCTAGCTTTGAATCATGATTAAGATGATGTCACGAACGCAGACGAAAACCCTTTAGCCAAATACAGGTAGAAAACCGATCTCTCAAAGGATGGAATCTACCATCGTTGTTTGGTGCTATGTACGGCGTTTCTTGAGCACTCAAAGATGTGTCTGATTTGTCACCCATTCGGACGGAATTCTGTTTGCGGCTCTAACGTGAGGTTGATAGTAGCAACAGTACGAAATTCATTGGGTAGAAGCTCGAGACATCTGTCGTTGGAATGGCTGATTTGGGAGCATTTTTTGAACAACTTTAGGATGACTGATTTGCTCCCGTTGTCTGGAGAACACCCCTGTATCTAAGTATACCCAAAAGATCCAATTTGTACAGACCAAATCGAGTTAACGTCAATTTTGAATAGTGCTAGATAGGCTTAGCAGCCCCGTGGCTTTTTGATACAGAATCTGGATCTTGCTTTTAACACATCAAGAAAAAGCGACATCACCAAAAGGATCTGTGCAATATGCATCAATTTGGCTCTCTGTGCTGGACTCTTTGATGGGGTTTGTGAATTTGGAATATCTACCGATTCTAGGCTTTGAGTTAGGAGAGTCTTTGTCTGTGTGAAATCTTCTGCTTCGTTCAACATCTTTCCGTAGGTTCTTTCGAATGTTTTATTTCTTAGATTGCGGTTATCATCACAACGGACATGCGTCCTTATTTCCTCAAGTTTCTTTCGAACAGAATGCTCAACATCGGGACATCCGGCACAGTTACACTGATTTCACCGCTTGATATCGATCTTCAGAACTAAAAGTAAGTTAGGACGATATTTAGAAATTTACAGTTGGTCAGAAAATCATATGTGGTATGCTGGCAGTTAGTGAAGCCGAACTTGGACGCTGTGAATAAGCGCGTTATGTGTTGTTATATGTGCTGTTGCGCTCTTCAAGCCTTTTTCCATCTACAGTCAAGTCCCAAATGGATTAATGTTTTAGATCCAAGTGAGACGGAAATTATCATCATTCTTGAACGGAAAGTTGGCTCTATCTAAAGGTGGTTTCGATCACTTAATATTTCACTATGTTTGTAGTACGGGACCACTGCTTTCCAAATGGGTTATCAAAATGGCCTAACAGTTGCAAGAAAATCTGTTCACTTCTAGGCATTTTGTGAAGCTGACAAAATCATGAGGAATGTAAATTGGTGGTGGAAAAATATCCTCATATAAAACAAACAGCCTTATTTATTTCTGAAAAGCACCAGATCAGTTACTGACATCAATAGTTTTGTACTTAGATTTTCGGGTTGGCGGCTTTCTGATAATCCGCACTAAGAAATCAATGAAACGAACCCCATGAGATGGCTACCATGGCACATCGAGTATACTCAAGAGGCGCCATAGTTGTTTCAAAACATGTCTCATCGTGCTGACAAGTGTGGGAATTTGGCAAAAACCCGAAATCGTGGCAGAACACAGCTGGATGACGATCGTCAGTATCAGGCAAAATTTCAGGTTTTTTGGCTTCATTCACTGCGCAAGGCAATGATCGAATGGATTCTAGAACAAACAGGTTCAACATAAACGGCGATGAATCGAGAAAGACAAGCTGAAATGGCATCACATCATAGATGTAACAGCGGTAATAATCTTCTTACTTACCCCGTGTGACTGTGTCTCGCATTTCGGGATATGGGTTTCCTCAGGGCAGACCGCCGTGAGTAGGAAAATTTGAAATTCAATCCGCAGTGCAAATTGTTCATGCTTATCGCACTGCCATACCGACCAGAAGCAACAGCTGTTAAACATGTACATGCTATACACCGGTACTAACCTCAAACAGATTCACTGACCGGTCATAATGGAAATCGGAGTCGACATTTTCTAACTTAAGGTAAAAATAATCGTTCAGTTGAAATACCCTTTCGGTGCCTAGCTGCTATGTCACCCTAACGAAGCGCAAGGACTGGGCTACTGCCAGGATGCCCAAGCCTAGATAGGAGAAGTCGGGAAGCAGGGGTCGGATTGCAACCACGGACCTTCCGGTCAGTAAATTCGCACTCTCATCACTGAGCCATCTCGTCCCAAGGTAAAAAGACCATCTTCGGTGCTTTGGGGTGATTCACAACAACTTCCATATTTGCTGTTGGTTTGCTCATGAGCTTGGAAACTAGCACCAAAAAACAAACAAACATGTAGGATGTTTGTGGGGTGGAGTGTCTGCCATGCGGTTGTTGGTGAAGCAGTGTGTTGAGGGCCGTGCCACGGATGGAAAACTACCTCTTTTCTGGTTAGAGAGGCAGCTGCTGAAAGCATATGAACATTGATTCGTTCATGTTGGGAGTACGTTTGGAGAAACATTCAGTAAATTAAGCTTACCTTGAGGACAGTCTAGTAGCTCGCGTGGTTAAAACAGCAACTTCGTCTGATGTTTATCATCTAAAAAAGAAGACTAATAAGGATCTAAGTTGCTGGTAGCAACCAGGTACATTTACGTCTGTCAAAAGTGTGACCCCGGGCAACGGAAGAGTAGTACTTTTGAGGATCTGCTGCATTTTGTTTGACCAAACAATAGGCTAACGAGTAGTATAGGTTCATATTAGATTTTTCAACCCGCTTCGATGATTAAAGGCTCCTTGAGATGCAAAGGTCCTTGGGTAAAGTGCATAGCAAGGATTACTTTCCATTTCTATCACAAGGTTAGCGAGAATATCCACCAACGACCAAAATAGGAAAAAGTGAACTATCTGATGCACCTCGGAGATTACAGCATTGGAACAGCAAGTCGATTTGCTAGGTAAGATGTTTTAATGCACCCCGAAATAAAGGTACTAGTGGCCCGCGACATCCACAGCCTAGGAGCACAAAAATCGATCATTCGGTTTCGTTAAATGTGGATAGAAAAATGGTGACCTTTCCAGAGTCATCTGAGATGGTTATCTTGTGTACTTCACCATGGAGCGTCTGCAAATGTCAACAGTATAGACGGTGAAGTCTGAAAGGTTGTTGAGACAGTACCTTCTCTGGATGAAGGAAGTCCTACGTCCTAAACCTTAAGAATACAGGGCACTCCTGAGAACACCCCATGAAATAGCGAGCCCGGTCTGCAGACTCCTGCAAGCTCCAGCCGTCGATGAGCACTATATTATCAGTGTATTTACAACGTATTAAAAAATCCGGCATATTTAGGATAATAACACCCAAAGACTATAAGAAGTTGCAGAAAGACATTGTTCCGTACATCATCCTCATCATCGACAGCATTATATTAATGTTCTACCATGATTTATTTGAATGTCTTATTATGAAGAAAAGAATAGAAGTGGGTTGGGGATAGACTTATTTGTAGCTTGTCACAATCATTCCGAGGTGCTTAAATCTCCGGACGCTCAATCGGCAATCTGGATAGAAACTGACAACAACAACGCCACTGACATCGATTGGCAGCCATATTTTGCAGCGTCTTTAACCAGGCACAGTGGGAATCACGCGGTCTCCATCCTGAAAGTAGAATAGCAAGGACAGCACCCGAACGCTTTGTAATCTCTTATATACCTCTATCAGATCAAAGGTTGACCACCTCTCTGCTTCCGCCACTCTGAATTGGGCACGGAAAACAGCACTCTCTTCAGCAAAACGTTTTGGCATGCGCAATGTATGCCCTGACCAACGCAGCTTCTGTTGCCAGACACGTTCTTCTTCGATGTGAGTCCCCGTTGCACAACCGAAAACTCGCTTTCCAACTGCCTCGTTACGGCTTCGCCTACACCAACCTACACGATCTATGGTTCTGAGACAACGGTTGTCGAACACCTGAAAACGCGTCAGTTCCACTATTAGGACAGGACAAGTCTCACAGCCATAAAACAGAACAACCCACACACGTCCTTTGAGATTCACTTTGACGCCAAACGTGTTTCAAATTAGAAAAAACGCTACCAGATCCGTGCACTGACCTCATCGGTCACACTACCACCAGAACTAATACAACGTCCAAGGTACTTAAAACATCCCACAATTTTGAGTGTGTCTAACTGGATTGCAAGTGGTGTGTTCAGTGACTGCATGTCCACGAGCATGACCTTACAATTCGTGGGTGCAAAGTGCATACCAGAGCACGCGATTACCTTAGTAAGTTCATCCTAGAACACCTGCGCCTTCTCTTCTTCGAATAAGAGAACGATGTCGTCTGCATATTGCAGATCGAGAAGGTTTCCATCACAGGCTAGTTGAACACCGGAGTTTTGAAGACTTTCCAACTTCCGTCTCACTATCTGATCGGTCACAAAATTAGTTATGAATTGAAAGAGCGGACAACCCTTACGGACACCAATCTGTGTACGGAAGCCTTCGGGGAGCTCTCCGTATACTCTAACACGCTCGGAAGTCTAAGAATACAAGGAATACAAAAACTTCCGGGGCATTGCTTGATAAGAAAGCACGTTAAGGAGAACAGACCGGTCAACCGAGTCGATTGCGCCTTGGAAATCCAGGAATACCAAATTCGCGTGTCGTTTGTACGTATGATGCTGTTCTAGCACCTAACGGAATATGAAGATATGATCAATGCAACCCGTACCAGGCCAGATTCCCGCTTGCCGCTCTCGAGTTGGTGTTTCACGGGTCATCATAAGGTGACGAAACACGTGACGACAGCAGTCGCATTACAACAGAAATCATTCCTTACTGCTAAAATTAATGATAGTTCACGTCAGTGAATTTAGTGAAAAATCTTCTTACTTGGTTTTCGGTTTCCAGTTGAAACTTCACCATCCTTGTAATCTAATCACTTGGCCTGAAGAAACTATTATATCAGGAGGGAAAATTTGTCAACAATAAACCCGACGGTTGTTTCCTAACTTTACTGAAATACTGGCTCCTCGGTTTTGCGCCTATGCCCACTAATAATCGGTCGAATCAATTTGCTCGCCTTTCAGTTCTGATCTAAAGTGATCTCTTGCTGACCGACTGCGTCAGTAAGCTACTTCTGAGTGCCTTGAAATAGCCGACCTTTTCTACTCTCTTACATAATGTCTGTGCTTAATATCACAGGGGCAACCAGGACAACTTTATCACAATTCTGGCCCATTTTACTCCTAGTCCCTTACTTTTTCTCGTGTAGTTGCTGTTTTGCGTCATTCGGACGGCGTACAGCCAATTTGCTTATTAAGCCTGTGCACCATTAGAGAAATGATCGATTATGTGACATTAAGACACTCACCGGAAGGTCCACGTAATGAGCGCAGCACCAAAAGGCGTAGAAGAAGAAAAATGGATGGTAAGGCCTACCCGACGGCTGTAATGGGATTGTGGACACTGGATTGAATTGAACGGCTGATCTGTAGCCTCAGCCACAGTTCAACTGCTCATATCACTCCTGTGAATGCGTCAACAGAGAACACGAGTCAGCGATCGGTTCGACACTGACAGCCATACCAAACCGCAGAACGCGAGCTGACACCGAAAGTAGAAGCCTGTCAGCTTCAGTGTTTTTAGTATTCCGGGAGTTTAGATAATAACCACGTATTGATCTCGGACAAACGAACATTTGAAACCAGTCAACACAAAACCCACTCTGATTCAAAATCTGAGACGCTGAGCTCTTTAGGAAAAAACTACCAAACTCCATAACTGGTTTCGTCGGTGTACCCATTCAGCAGACCTGCCGCGTTTGTTGGATGCATCGTACCAACTGCAACTTGAAGTCGTCTTTAGGGAACACATTCATCTGAAGAATATCATAAACCAGATATTTAGCTGGGATTCGGCTAAGCCTTCCGATGAAACCAAACTGGTGTACGCGACAAACTACCGAAGTTTAAATAGATTCAATGCTATGTTGATGCTTCTTTAACTCCCGCTGAATGAAATTCCTAAGTGCAGACTTTGAATTTTTTTATAGTCTGCATCAATGATTTCGACCAATCCGAGTAGCACAGTCCACGTCTATCAAGGAAACTAATATTCCACAGTAGTCGGTTATTTATTTGTAGAGGGCATTCTCAAAATGTCTCCACTGAAAAACATATGTCACTATCTCAAACAAGAATGTGATTTTTTCTCCGAGAAATTTCCCTGTGTAGCGATGCAAATTTTGGAAATTCGGAACAGCGGACCACCGATAAGATCAAACAGATACAAGTAAAACTTAAGTTTAGCATTAGTTTATCTCTTCTCTAATTCAGAATACGAGGAAAATACGTTGACAGCCCGCTCTATAAAACAAGGTTGCTTTTTCAAACAACTGGAAAATATTTGGGACCAATTGAGTAATCATCGTTTCAAAGAGGTTTGGTATCAACCGACTGTTTACCAACCCTCTCTGAAAAAGTTGTATTTTGTTTGCTAAAAAAAAGACTTTATTGTGCACCCCACTGCAGTGAATAAACCGTTGGAGACAAAGATCCCCTAAACAACCACGAAACACAGAAAAAAGATTTACGAATGCGACAGTGATATGGCTAGGCAAAATGGTCCCTGGGGTTTTCCAAGAACCTAATACTTCTCACGGGTTAGTGCATGTGGGAATGAAATCCCCGTGCGAAATCTGATACATCTGACACACTGTTACTGCCGAATGGTGATAATTTTAACATAATCCAATACCTGTATATACCATGCTCCTCTACCCTATAGTTCAAGATTTTAGTTATTGAGATTATTCAGGTTGTGTTTTGAATCTATTTTTTGTGAATGGAATAGTTGATTCCCATTGTTATGCGCTGTACCTTGGTTGATGAAACTGACGATGGCAAGACTGTCTTCAAGTTGTAATGATACCGTCAGGAGCAATCGGTTCAAACATTCGTTACTGCACTGGGTTATGTATCGTAGTTACCCCTCCATAACAGCAATAAGCGGCCCTTATTACGCAAACGGGATGGCGCCTATACTTATTCACCTTCAAATGTGTGCTACAAAGAGCCTCCCACTGTGTGAAGTTGTATTCCGATTTGTGGTGATTTAAGATACTAATGCTTATGTAGTTGTTTGGGGTGTGTATTAGGGATTTATCGACCACGAAACGTCAAACCACTCAGCGTCAACGAGATATCTTTAGAATATTGTCTTTTGTTGGGGAACAAATTTAAGATGTAGAGTTGTAAAACCGTATCACCGTTAGGGATCGCATTAGCCTAAGTACCTTATATCCATTTGTCCACCTGGAAAACGTAAAGATCCGCGTTCAGTTCTGGCAGCTGCAGCCTATTGAAACGGAACCGATCGCTGCGCTTTTACCTGAATGCAAAAAAGGTCATTTTGCCCCGGCAAACACGGGTTTCTGTTCATGTGATGAGAGTGCGGAGCAGTGTCAAAATAATTTTTAAACGCGGATGTAAGTTCCACAGCAGTTGGCACAAAATCAAGTCAAAGAATCCACAACCAATTAGTTGCAACTTGTCCTCCGAGTTGACAAGAGACTGAGGTTATCATATTGGCACTGTGAAAACTTCAAAATGAGGAGTCGTGTTGTCCGCAGATTTGGAACACAGTCGAGGAACAGAAGAAGTTGTAAAACTTCGTTTTCACTCACAATCCTTCTGAGTTTTACTGTTTTCTGAAAGTGAAATCTCACCGATGTAAATTGCCCGACTTCATTTCTTAATGGAACTGCTACTACCGACCTTAAAACAACTTAAAACTGTGTTGGTTCTGAAGAGGCGGCAGTTCGAATTGAGTTTGTTCATGCACGGAAAACAATGGAGGTTAATACAGTGGTTTTCTTGCTTGGACAAGCGTGTTATCTTCCGTATTGGAAGAAAAGCACGATAATGTGGAGAATTTTATTTATCATAAAATATTCAGTGAAATTCCGGCTAGGGTGTTGCACGTTTTGTCGCCAGTCACTGGCTTAATGCATCTTAAGCTATCTTCATATTTCTGCATAATATTTACTAGCTTGGTTGCAGTCTCTTCCAAAACACGGAGTGTTGAAAATCTTAGCTAAGCCAAAATCTGCTCCACTCTACTTTCAGTAATTCTCTGTTGTTTTCTCATGTTGTCAGTACTTCGGATGTCAGGATCGTCCTTCCAGAGAGCGTGACATGGCCGGACAGCAAACTAAATACCATACTGAAAGTAAAGTGAGTAACAAGAATACGGAATATCATCTTAAGTCTAGTTTAGCGGTCCTCGTGTGACTTCAAATTGTCTATTAACGTTAGTCTGCTTTCTGAAAAACTGGATATTCGAGTCATTTATGTAAGAAACGAGAAGAATGTTGTAAAGTTTGGAAATTGCAGTAGGTTCTTGAGTTTGAAGGAAGCTTTTTGTATCTTGCGTTTTACTCACGACACTACTGATATGCAAGATTATTATGGCCTACACACACTTACTGACAGATGACTTCACTTCTGCTGTGATGAATGCCTGTTCCACTGCCGCCTGACTGGGGCCACTATTAGTGTCATGTGTTAGACAGCGGTTGGACCGATCCCGCTGAGTTCACTGTGGTCTGTCTGTTAACTTCTAGTTGAACTGGTTCGGGTATTGCATAGAAGTGTTGTCAAACCCTAACCTTTGATCGCTTGACCATCCTATCCTACAGACAGAACCACTGAAACATGCATTAGGATTCCGATAGTTGATAAATTGCCAACGAATTGAATTCTTGTCCATCAGCCCACGAGACGCACTTTGACCATTCTTCAGTTCGCCCGGAGGGGAAGTTTGTTGAATTTTAACTCATATAAACTTTTTGACGGTGAATCTACCAAAAATTGCACTCGAGACCACAAATGGTTGGAATCGTGTAATGTGGTTTTGACACAAATGATTTATAGTGAGAAACAGAGCCATTCAAACACTATCCTATTGTGAGTAAATAGCGTGTGGCAGCCTGCATGATGGTTGTTTCGATTGTAGGCCTTGGCTGATTTTGGGTTAACTCGTTTTGACAAGAGAACTAAGCTGAATAAAATCAGATAACTGCCTGTTCGCTAAGAAGAATTGTGTTGCCTATTGAAATAACCAGACAGTGAAAAACCTTGCAAGCTAACAAAACAGCCACCAGTTTGAGGTGAATAGATGATCCTTATCACTGAAACATGATAAATCTGGCTGAATATGCATTTAATATGCGCCATTTATTTCTTGTCCCTGCGTTGCAGTTGTGAGTCGCAGAGAACATTCTCGACAAACACTAATCTATCCACTATTAATTTGTTAATTTTCTATTTCACCGTAATAAATGTGTCCAAATATTGGTAGCTTGAGTGAGATTATTTTCTGCTGATCAGGTAGCAGTTGGTCCATTTGTCGAGCTTGGGACTGGGTCCTAAGACGTTTCTTCGTCATACGAGAAGATAACAGCGTACTGGCAATTTTTCTCGTATGATGACGAAGCCGTTGCGAGCCAATCACTGATAAGGTAGCTAAAAACTCTTTGTCGAAGAGTTTTAACAACCTTATTAGTAGTATGTTGCATCCATACGACTGGACCACTCGTTTTAGTGATCCTACATCAACGGACAGACCACAACCTCCCTCTTCTCTTACACCGACCATTAGGACATCACCACATTCGGTAGATTCTTTCCATGCATTTCGGCTTTTGGCCTTTTCAACATCAATAACGCCACCCAGTTATTATGCGCCCCATCTCAACCACTCGCCACTGTAGGTAAAACAGGTTCTCCACTTATGTGATGCAGTCTTGTGATCAACTGAATGTAAACAAAGAAATTGTTCGACTGAGTCCCGTGTAGGCTTACAGTTGTAGTCCCTAAAACGGGAACATATATATAAAAGATTCCAAGGGACAAACATGTTTTGGAGGCTGCCACCAAACCAGCTTGATGAATCGAATCTACACGTGTCTGATACGACAAAACAAAAATGTGTCTGGTCCCCATCATTGCCATCAAGGCCTGAAACATCGGCTCTTGGGTCGCACTGGATCGAAAGTACACAGTGGTAGGGAACACACAACTACGATTTCCACAAACATACGAGAGCAAGCAGCCATGACTTTCATCTTCATATTGGACATGCATTCAGAGTTGACATCATATTTCGTGCTGAAATGGTTAAATATCAGCAGTTCTCAAAACGCGCAACATTCTACATTATTCGTCGCTAAAAGATAAAATTTAGTCCAAATTTCGATAAACTATGAAGAATATTTACCTTGAAATGTCTATACACATTCAAGACTCTTTCCTTTAGTCCCTTCGCGGTCCTAAACGTTTTTAAGCTGCATATAAGCCTCAGCATGATGTCGAATGTGGTTTGTTAGGCTTATATTAGTGGTTATGTGTAGGACTGTGTGAGAATCGAGGAAAAACAATGGTTTTGTCAGTTAGATAATGGAGGTTTTATGGTGCATCACTGAAATTCCAGTTTTAATATTAGCTTTCGCAGACGAAATGAAAATAGGTAATTTTTAGGTGCCTTGTTTTAGCACCCGATCATGTATTTAGACTTCACAGTGTCTACGTATCAAAGAATTGGTGTCTGAAGCCATGGAAATCATTTTACGGCCACTTTGGTCACTGTGGATCTTCTCTTTCTCTTGAGTTACGCCTATAAATAACTGAGTCATCTTGACTGTGTGAATCGCATGTTCCCATTTCTGACATTCGTTCTGCTTCCAACCGATAACGTATAAAACAGTATTGCTTGCTCACCTGCACTTTCTAGTATAATGGTCCTTTCTTTTGCTCGTGGGTTTCCAATGGAAAAGAGCCGGGAACCACCACCGGATTTCCTTGAAATTCAAATACAAGTAATTGATCTATTTTATATTTTAGGCATCCGTTACCTGGTTGTGTACGGGGGAGGGGAAAAGCAAGAACTAGTGACGTTTTTGTAGAGAGCTGACAAAAACGTCTTAGTCGACAGAATCTCATATTTACAACCGAAAGAAAACATGATGTTTTTGGTGACAAAGCTAACTTCACTTTAGATGTCCGTGCCATTCGGACAGTCATCTGATAAGAGTGGGTGTTGCAAAGTTCTCGGCCTTACTTAGTTATTGAAGTCTGAATGCTGTTTGATGAATGTAGATAAAATGGATGTTCATTTGAGATCACCAGAGAATGGTTCAATTTACACAACTGAAGGAATTGCCTGTGTAACCTAAATATTTGAAGCGGCTACCGAGAAAATAGGTCAGGTTAAGTGTAGTCCTTTGAAATCTTCATAGAATATCAAGGCGGTTAAGTGCAAGGAACTCTGGGAGACCAGTGGATGTTTTGTAGTGCATGGATTTGGTATATTGAATTGAAAACGTAACAGTGATGTGGCCTTAAATATCTTTCGCCAAAATTTTGCGACGTATCTTCCAGCGCGGTTTTTTACCAATGTACGCGTCACATCAAACGCCTTAACCGGTTTCTCCTGATTTTGCACACCAGCATTAAAACAGACGGGTCCATTTGCAATCATGTCTGTCACATGTCAAAACCTTAAGAATTAGCATATATAAAACCTTGATTTACCTGACCTCGCTGTGCAAATTTCTTGCCTTGAACTTCATGATCTACGAATTCCCTAGCCCTCGAATGAATCCACATTTTGTGAGACTGTTTTTCAGATTTCTGGTGCCCTAACCTGGTTGCACAGATGCCTAGGGTGCAGTATCCCAAATAGTAAAGAAAAACTCTCTGCATTGTGAGTCTTTTAAACGGCCTCATATGACATTTTGAATAACAATTACAATGTGGTCCATCACTACACGGGTAAAACAAAGACTGGGTTCTGAGAACGCTGAACATGACATTGGGAAACTGAGAACAAGGGGCTGTTGAAGACATGCATCGTCATACGTAGAAAGTGTCCCCTTCTTGCCTCTGAACGTTTTAGTATGCTATGACCGTGGTGCTGCTAGAAGAGGTAACCTGTGACTGTCATAGTTCAGACGATGGTACTTAATTGTCAACCCTGTTTAGCCACACGACGATGATGTGTGTGACTCGCGCTTGATGTAGGTCACTAGTTCATCCTGCCCAGACACTGTGCTTCGGGTTTTCTCAATTTAATTGGTTTACCGTTTGGACGTGCGGTTTTTACGGTTGCCCTCTGTCCGTCTGTGATCTTACACCATTGAGTTTAAGTAGTTCATCATAAGCCAGGGTTGTTCCACGCCAGAATTTGCGTAAAAGAGGTGCAGTAATAACAATGTTGCACGGGATCACGCTGGTATAGTTTCGTAGCTTGCACCACCTATGTTGGTTCATGGTTGTTCCGCCCAGAGCATGCCTTCTTTTGGTCCGTGGCCGGCTCGCGACACACCCATCCAATCAACGCGATTTCCAGTTTTGTTGCTGGTCTTCCTGATGACCCTCATCTACTGTGGTTTACTGTTCAGCCTACGAATGCCCCGGTGATGGTTGCTTTTTGTTTGATCACCTGTCATCTGGGTACAATGGACAGCGGATTAACTTGGTCCAATTTCAGAAGTTTCCAGAGTTATTTTTTATAGAAATTTCAGCTCTTTAGATAAATTGGCGCACAAACCATACCACGGTTTTGCTTTCGTGATACGAATCACGCCCTCTGCACTCCCTACAGCTGAGAATCGAAATCCGCTTACACTTTTCTGAACTTTGTACTCAAAAGAACCTCAAGCCGATCCACAGTCAGTTTTAAATCTTGTTCTGTTTCCACGGATGAGTTGGGTCATTTGATACATTGGAAGTTTAAGGTGTGAATCCCTTCGTATAGTTTGTATTGCACCATTTTCTACTGAGAAGAATGTTGATACTTCGTGTAGCATAGATGTTGTTTGCTTTGTTCGCCGAGCTAGGCCATTCGTTTGCGTATCGCCACAAAGCAATGCGCTGATGACTGATGAGGAGACGTTTTCAAGCAAATTGCCCTGCATTGCACTGCATTCGTATCTGTGTTATACAGTGCGATGTATTAGCCAGGTAAACGGTCGTAGAAGGCAAGCCTTGTCCGCTAAATCATGTTTTCCAAAAACTTAAGCGTAGCCAATAGAGTGGAGTTTGTGAGTATTATCTATTTAGTAGACGCGATACTACCTCAATTTCTGTCGTTTTGCCAGGCTATTATAACGCACTGGTCCTTTAGTTTTCTGAAGACAAGCAACAAAAATTCTGGTTATGCATTTCATAATTCCAGAGTTTTTGATCCTCTTGTACATCCTTGAGCACGGCTACCCACGCTTTACTCACGTGAGTGAACTTCAGTGAACGTGATCAAACTTTCGTGGGTTGTTAAACTGCCTTGTATATAACTACCGGAATGCTCTTGTTGCCTTAAATGCATGTGATACTGATTTATTAGTGGCTGAAGTATGTCCATCAGCTGAGTTAAAGATTTAACGGATACCAGAGAACATTCTGAGAATTCTACCAGCTGCGAGGCGCCCTATTGAAAAAGCAAAAAATGATCCTAGTTTTATCGCAAACATTTGGAAATGGTGGTGAATATTTTTCCTCCTCTAGTTTGGTCACTTCAAGACGTCGCTACATTAAACAGCAGCTTTCATTTCTGCAAATGATATGTATGCAATAACTGATATCCCCTCTAAGATGAGCTGCTCCAAATTCAGGCGATCATCTTTCATCTCAGAGGCTGTGTTAGCATTGACATTGTGGTTGCTGTTGTGTTAATGTCAATGGGTCATCTGTCTCTATTCGTCGACTGGATTAGGTGAAAGCCTAACAAACTAACTGACTGTTTTTTGTAACTCGACAAACTAGAAACAAGCGCTCTATACTCGATGCAAAGAACGGCAATTGACATGATTAAAGATTTTATGACATCAATCAAGCGTAACGATTATTGTGGCTTGTTCGTGTTCACTGGCCAAAAGTGGTCCCCTGAAAGTTTGAAAATAAGGAAAAAGTGATCGAATAAAAACAAGTTGAGGCATGGTTACATTATAAATCGAAATGACATCAATTTGATGACACCAATCTCTGGTTGTTAGCTGACTGTGAAGAATTACAATTTATGTGAAAACGACGTTTGCATAACACCGAGGAAAATACAAGAATGCTATAAAACAGATATGCCAGTCGGGTTTACAGTCCATTACGGAGCTATCAACGAATCTAGATTTTGCTTCGGGTCTTGCTTACCAAACGGGTGTCAAGGGAAAAATTGAATATAACTGTTTGACATACAAAAGTCTGACTCATCACTCTTTATGATCAAAACATCAGCATGTAGCACCTACGACATTCCATAATAGATTCAGGTTTATAGCAGTATGCAAAGCCCGTCATATATTACCTAACCGTACATGAGTCAGGATGACTACGCAAGTTAGCATTTGTTAGCAACAGGGCCCATCGGGCAAGCAGGAAGTAGGTGTGTTTTTGCTGTTCGCCGATATCTGTAAGATGCTGATCATTTGATTTCAGTCCGCATAGACCGATTAGCGATGAAAAAATCCAATGTCATGAGCAGCATCAAAGCTTAGGATTCCGACTTTTTTCGTAGCGACAGATTACTCCTGCCACCACTGATGATTGGATGCTTGAAGCAGTGGTACAATCATTAGTCCTTAATGTCATTGCAGATTTCAGGCTTGGGTCTTTTTCTGGTATCGTGCAGCCAAAGCTCACTTATGAAAACTTCAAGAATAGGGCGAGCTTGTGTTGCAAAATTTCGGCACTATGACCTTGGAACTGTTTGTGGTTGAGCTGGACGCTGATAAGTAATAATTAGTAGGGTGTGATTTTCGGATTATCGTACAAGATAATCGATTTTTCTGCATAATCGTTACTGGTTTCACATCACTGAGGGTTCAGGTCGGTAGAAAGATCGGAAGAAGCAAGCGATTCCAACGGGCAAACACATTTTGGGTCACTGAGTAATTCAGGCAGCTTTGCATGAAGTAAATTGGAAGTCCTCGTTCAGCATTAATTGAAAAAATATTTACACTGGGAGACAAACTCTACTGACAACTATCGAGTATTTCTTTACAGCACAGTTTTTGAAAGGGTAGGCTACAAACCCCCTACCCGTGATGGCCTCTTTTCTTGAGAGCATTGTATACAACATAGCATGCAAAAAAATCCTAGGACAGAATGGTTTTATTGTAAACGAATAGCGCATATGAGTCTATCGGATACGCCTAGCCCTGCCTTGTGCGCATGTGCAAAAGGTATACAAACGCGGTTGTTTATATCGTCTTATGATTTGCAAGTGTCATGCAGGCGCGTAACTGCTGAGATGGTGTATTCACTCATTCCCGAATTCACTTGTGTAGCCGTATTCTTTATGGGGCATTTGCGTTCGCTAGCCCTGTTAAAAATGTGAACAGAAATGCCATACCAATGTACTCCTGGGGTGTTTCATCTTTTGTAATTAGTGTGGACTTTTTTAAAAAAAACTGACTATTCTTGATCGTACTGGCCAGTAGAAAATGACCATGCACATGCCCGTAGTGAGTCTAGGGGCTACCTTGTCGTGAATTTTACCATATAGTCTCTAATGGGTTGCCCTGTCTATCCATATCTTTATTTCCCAGACCAAATTTAATTAGCCGGCCACCTGACGGCTATCTGTAACCTATAGGTGAAATTTTCGGCCGTCATCGGAAAGGCCGTGTGTGGGAAGCTCTCTCGAGATTCACTGTTTGGTCGCTGCCAATGATTCCCAATTAAATGAAGCAGCTGCGCCGTCCACGTGACTTTCCGGCGCAAGGTTGATGAATTATTAAATCCAGACTTATGATTAAAGTAAAATGTTGATTTAAAAGTATACGGAAATAATCTCTATTTTCGATCGGCGCTGTTGACTTAATCAGTGGAATTTCGGTTACCCAAAAGAAAAAATGGATAACCAATCATGTTCACAGTTGCATAATCAGGTAAATAGTATATACTTTAATAAAAGGCACTGTTACCAACTCCTAGGTGTGTCCCATGGGTACGGTCAAACTCCAGTTCTACATTATTGCATCACTCGGCTATTCGTTTAAATCACAGTTTCTTGAACGTTTTGATTCATCCCCCTTTAAATCTATTATCCTATACATGTATATAATTATTAATTAGGTAAAAGTTTATGCGTGTCCTTCCCTCCGAATGTGACACGTCTCTCTGGGGAATATCTGTCAATTGTCGTGGTTCCGGACCTTGTCGACGAAGGCGATTCGCTGGTTACAGCTTCAAACCAAGGTTGAAACCTCCCATGAACCAGCTTCAGATATACTGGACCTATGTGTGTATAAACAAACACGTAGATGGTGAACAATTTCACTGTGGATTTAGCCAGGAAATTTGTCTATATTAGGCTCTCAAGGGTCACTATCAACCCTTTCGTGTTTCCTTCTGAAGGACCTCGCGTTTACCAAGCCTCTGGACAGTGATCCACTACATCGTTCGTACAGGTTTAGGCCCACTATGAGGATGTAGCAAGATAGGTTGGCAGTTCTGGTCAACAATCTTAACCATGTACCGCAACGCCAGATGTCTACTAACTATTTGCGCGTATAGCAAATATGACTAGTTATGATCCGTTTCATGAGTAATACCTTCGAGCTAGACGTGGTTGTATTATGATGGAGTAACACAAAGTTGACCCACTAAAGTTTTTTTACCCGATGCGTCGAATGCCGCGGATGACCTGCTTTATGGATAGAATGAAATCTAGATTTTGTTGGCTTGGAGATTATCAGCCCCTCAAAGAAGACCGTGAAGTATTTGTTACTTTTGACAGTCCTCAGGTGGTCGAATTTCCGGAGAAATTTAAATGCACTGGATAAAGTAAAAAGAATATTGATTCATTTCGCCATGCGCGCAAGTGTGGTAGGAGACCGCGGAACGCTGAGTTGATCGATGAAAACCTTTGACTATGTGAGCACGCGACCGATGTAGCGAAATCCATCTCATGGGTCCCTACCAGGACGAATCACGTATTAGATCACTTTTCAGCACTAAGTCTATCTTCCTTGGGATTCACAGAAGCTTGTGGACCAGGTCTACCTATTGTTTCTTAATGCCACTATGATCGCAAAACAGCATTGGTCCCCTAGTGGTCAGTGCTTTATTTTAAGGTGAATGTCCTCAATTACAGAGAAGTTCGAGAAGAAACAAAATGTCCTTTAAGTCAGAGCCAAATGAACCGCAGCTGGAACTCTCGTTTATGATGTTCTCCAACTGAATGGGCTGCACAAAAGCCGTCCCACGTTTCAGTTGGTACGACAGGTGAGATATCGCAGTAATTTATCTTAATGGAACAAAGGTTGCTGAAAAGACTTCAGTAGCTCATTAACTATCTCACTCTTCTTGAAGCTCACCAGATAGGTACGGGCACCGCAGCTGATGAAATACATTCATCTGATGGTGGGTCACAAGGTGCGCCAAACCAGTCCTGAGCTGTCAGCTGTGATTCCTTCTAGTGGCATGGCAGCTAGAACCCGGAAGGGTATTACAGCTGAACGGTCAATTTTATCAGTTTCTTAAATCCTTACATTTCAGGACAAAACATGATAATCGTGCAAGCGCTTGCTTTCCCACCCATGTTATTGCGAAGTTGATTGTGTTGTACTGGTATTATGAGGCGTAATTATTTCCAAAACCTAATGGTTTTTTAAAGCTTGCTAGAGAAAGGTGCCTGAGAACTTTTTTTGACACTCAACTTATAACTTCTTCCTAATGTTATCAAAAAATTCGCTTGGTTCTTCCCCATTCTACCTCTCATCAAGTAGGCGATCCAAATAAACGCACTGGATAATTACAATTCAAGTGACTTTGGATGTTCATACTAGAGGAATCGGAAGCTCAGCCACGGGAGAAGATTATCCTTATTGGGGATTTCAACGTGTGCAGTGAGAGATCGGACATGTCATGAGGCGGCGACATCAAACCTGAGGCCCAATGGGAAAGATGCGCTTCGTGTGACTGGGCTCCTCACAACTCAGACACATCTCTGTTACAAACTTAAGGTAGGCTTCGGTAACCAACATATTCTTAGTGATGGTCGATGAGTGATGGGGCGGGCACACTGTTCAAAAGTACTCATTCTCTATATTTCTGGACTCGATATGCTGGACTTTTTCTGAATATTTTGTTGAAACATGCTCTTTGGAAAAAACTTGTCGCGCCAAAGCCTTTCGAAGGGAACTGGATACAAAGTTTAATACTTAAGTAAAACACGGAACGGTGACAGCTGCGGGACAAGGGCTGTTTTGCGACCGTGATGATATTACGAAACGTTGTGGCCCATAGAGTGGCCTGGCTTACCAACTTTTGTTGAAGACATTTTGGCATTGTTCACCAGGTGCTTGTTGGTGTGGTGTGCATAAGACTATTAATTTCCAGTTTGATCCGCGGTAAATAAAGAAGAAATAACTGTACAGTGCTTCTCGGATTTTTGGCATCGATTCACTTGACTTTCGGGAAGGAATCTCCATTGAAATGTATGGTCGCCCATTCTGAGACCGAATCGCAACGTTAAATGGCAACCTTCAATCTACACTCTCGATTTAAACACAAACGGCTGTAAAGGACTTATTTCTATCAATATGTTTCTGATGGAGCCAAAATCTGTGAAACTTAGGGATGGGCAGTTATGTGACAGCATGCTGTTAATTCATCTAGTATCTCGGCATTTCTGTAGTCACTGACCGATCCAGAATTAAGGACACGATTACTGAAGATCATCGTCACCTTCAGAAGGGCTCAGAAACACTCCTAAAGCAATCATTAGTTGTGAAAGGACAATTAAACCATTGTGGGATATGCTGTGGTAGTGTGAAAACTTTGATACGATGGTAAGACGCGGATACGCAACGACGTCACATCGGAATCTTAGACTGATATTATCTGGAGTGCCCGAGGAATATCTTGTGCATTCACCGGTTAGACAGAGTACCATATACTAGGGTTTTTCAGTAGACACTGAGATATGGAATTGCACCATTTTTAAACCACAACCAGCTGTGCTGGTAGGGTCATGTGCAAATTTCGTCGTTTCGTAGAAATCCCCTGATAAGCCAATCAAGTTCTGAGGAACCGAGGTAGATTAAAACTGGTATACACAAAGAGGATTCAGGCGAGTTTGAAAAAAACTGCTTCTGATTTTAGTTGATGAAGGAAACTGGCGGCGGATGGAACCTCCTAGCATGTGCAGGTAGGTTGAATTCGGTGACTCAGTGTTTCCCTGTATACGAATCTAAACGAATTGCCTGTAAGCGACCCAAAACGGTTGTCCTGTTGCCAGGATACCTATGGAGCTTCTCAATCTGTGGAAGCAGTTGCGTGAACAGAATCGGACTATTGCAATACAGGCATCCTCATAGTTCATCAGTTACGGAACACTGACGGGTGGTTTACTTGCCCCTACCAACAGCTTATCTTACCAGAGTTGGTAATCTCCCGTCGGGTACGTTCCTTTATTAGCGAACAAGGCCGCGCGGATTTATACAAAAATGGGTAGGTGATACTGCTATCCAGAATTTCACATCTAAAACAGCACTAATATAAACTACAGTAACATCTTGCTCTGGCTTTCCGATCACTCTCATCAGGCGTCTGTCGGTTTACCCGTCAAATTTATCCATTCTAGTTTACTTCTAGTTTACTTACAGTCTTACCTGCTCAAATTTTTTATGCTATCACAACTGCGTGCAGCCATTCAGTAGTCCGAACAATTAGATCAAAGAATATCTGCCGGATGCCAACCAACCGTAAGATGATACCGACGTCTGTGGAGATCACGGAGACAGTGAGATGAGACATTTGGGTGTCTCTGATTTAGATAACCAGCCCATAGATGTGAAGGTGTAGAGGTAGAGTCTGAGCCAGCTCGTGATTCAGTCAACTATTACGTGAACGAAGCTGGGGAGACCTCGATCCTGTTTGTGCTTCGCAGTGATTCACTTCGTACTTGGAGGCATTTACCATTTGTAGTTGTTCAGAGCATTGCCAACTCTAAGGGTTCTTTCAGCAGCTACAGTTGGCTACCCATGGAACACATGGTGCTTAACGAAGGTCGCATAGCATAATGCTGATGATGAATGAGGGTCGTTAGTGTAGCCAGTAGGGCTCATCTGGTCACGTTGTTTGGGATGTAACCCACGCATGCCAAACCAGATCAAGCGTTAGTCTTCACTTGTGTTCACCACTAACCGAAGTTCGGCGGGACACCGTCTCTTATGCGGCAACGTCAGAGTGAAGCAAATAACGTCTGCTAGAGTTTTTCGGGGTGTACCTCTCCGGCTGAAGCCCGAGTAGTTTTCCTTGCATGGGATTGGAAAACCTACAGGGCATGGTTCATAATCGACTTATGCACCAACTTTCTCACACTTCATAGCCGTCCTTTCTTCAAGCGCTTGCTTTTTGTTGTCTAAGGTCAGCAGCTGACAATGGGTTAACCCGCTGATGGAGCCTGACACTGAAGCACTTCCAGATGCTTTTTCAGTTCCGCTTGGAGGTAAGGACACTTTCCTTGTGACCCCTTTCCTAAAAGATCAAGGCTTTTCACTTTAAGCTCTCATCAGTCCGCTTTCATTTTCATCTTTGCTAGTGCATTCCTTTCCCTCTTTCATCCCATTTGGGTGCCATGGTTAACCACTAGTATGGTCCTCCTTGTAATGAACCTCTATAACAAATGATTGTCATGTGAATGTTTTACATAAGTGTCAGTGTCATGGTTGTACGTGGGCTGGTTTACTGTCAGGGCGCCCACACCTAGACAGGAGAACGATTAGGGTCCTCAACCAAAGCCTTTGGCTCAAAAGCCTAACCGCAAGGCAGCGGTGTTTGGCGGGAAACGCAAATGCATCACAATTTCTACGGAACAAGTTGCCACATGTTCCAGCACCCAACCTGGAGGGCCAGGAGACTGTTTTCTTGGACCTCTAACCACTGACCAACCAGGTATGAGGCCGTCACGAAGAGACTGGACCATACCGTGGTGTGACGGTTTGCGCACCTCTGCGACCCATTGAGCTATACTGGGGGGTGTCCCCGCGACACTCACAGAGTCTCTCATACCAGGTTGGTCAATGGTTAGAGGTCTGACGAACACAGTCTCCTGGTCCTCCAGGTTGGGGGTTGGAACAT
>SJOL01006378.1:294697-366179 GCA_004794785.1 Opisthorchis felineus | reverse complement strand
TCCTCACTGCGCCTGGTTGGAGACGCTGCAAGATATAGCTGCCAACCGATGTCAGTGGCGATCTTGTTGTCAGTTTCTATCCAGATTGCCTGAATGAGTGTCTGTAGGTGTATGCACCTCGGAATGATTGTAATAAGCTAGCACTAAGTCCCTTCCCCGTCCACCTTTGTTCTTTCCTTCACGATAAGGCTTTCAAATAAATCATGGTTGTACGTCAGCGAATCATCGGTGTTGAACACTGATGCCATGCTGTCGATGATGATGATGACTGGTATGAGAGACTCTGTGAGTGTTGCGGGGACACCCCCTAGTATAGCTCAATGGGTCGCTGAGGTGCGCAAACCGTCACACCACGGTAAGGTCTAGTCTCTTCGTGACGACAGCATGACGTCAGTGAAACACTGATGTCATGCTGTCGATGATGATGATGATGATGATGATGATGATGATGGACGTTTTACGACAACCAGATGTTCTCACTGTTCTAATCAAACCCCAAAGAGTAGCACTTTGAGTACGGAACTACACCCCGATGCTACTTTTCGCAATGTAAGGTAAAGTTTAAACACTAGTAACAGCGATGGGGTTCTAGGTTTAAATTTAAATTTTCTTCCCAGCCAGTTTGTTCATTTTGTGGGCAGGTTAGAAGCCACGGCTGCGCCAGCTTACACCTCCAGCTCACCTGGTTTTTGCTGTAGTATTCTGTAGAAGTTCCTTTGAAGTGTAAAATGTTTCCTCAGAAAACAGTAACGTGCATTCGATGGGGAGTTAAGGAAAGAAGTCCTATGGAAACCTGTCAGCAGATATCTTTTGTGGACTCTCGTTTGGAGTTTCACCGGTTCCAAGGTTCCAACTTACCGGGACTTTTTTATATGTTTACAGAGGAATACCGTAGATATTCTCAAAATTATCCGTGTCAATAAGCGGGGTTGGGTTAAGTCAACGACTCTTCTTCTGTGTAAGTTTCGTTTTTTTCACGTTTAGTTGAACGAAGCCTATGAGGAATATATAATACAGGCTACCTCACGCCCGAGTTGACGGAGGTTCTGTTTTTTACTGCAGACATTTCTGGCAGGTTGGACTGGAGACATTTGCAACATTTGTTTCACCTTCTGAATGGTCTAGTTTCTATAACGGGAAACACTGCAATATCAAACACTATACTGTAAAAACGGTATAAAACTCTTGGTCTACAGGACATCAGATAAGAAAACATGTCCGACGTCCCTTGTGGCATTTTGGACGACAAGAGTTGCCACGTAAGACAATACATCGATGGTTTCTAAACTGCTAAAAACCTGGTTACACTAGCTGGAAAAAATTAAATCCAAACTCAGAATGGTGTCGTCACCGCTCAGAAAACGTTGGGATGTTCTTCACATCTAAAGCAGCAGTATACAGCTGAAGTTCCTCTACATGTAAGGTATCTCCATTCAGGCATCAGTCACCATGTTTGTCTATTGTCTCTTATTTATGCATCACTTACTTGGTTTATTGAACCATTCCTCTAATTCTATTGGGGGTAAAACACTAGCAAGGGATACTTTAATTTAAGATGGACTGCTTGTTCCACTGCTCCATTGCGATTCTATTCAAAAGTACAGGAGGATCCTTATTTTCACTCAGCCTGTCTGTCCTTGGTCAGCATACGCACTGAGTGCAGTTGCAGATGCTCGGAAATTGTCGCACGTGAAAAACTAAACTAGTTTGGGTGGTTTTCCCGAGGGACATTATTTCAGTCATAAGTGTGAAACCTCTTGGGTATATAGTCGACGAACCAATAGAATAGGATGAATGAGAAATATCCACTGTAATCTACGTACACAAAATCGACATGAGGGTATGCCCTTGCAATCTCTGAAAGTGCCAAAACGTATACTCATAATCTCATGAACCTATCAGACCTCTGGAAAATTCTAATGAGATTCTCTCACCAGAGATGCAAGTAACTATAATCGTTGGCTGTTAGTGCGCTTGTCGACATTAGTATATCACAATCAATAGGTTTGTTGCAGCAAGCTGGCCAACTGAAAAAAGCATCAAACCACAAAAACGGAACACAGTGATACTTACTCAGACTCTTGGGGCTATGCGGTTTTGCCCGAACCAAAGACCATCATCGGTAACCGAGCGCTTGTCAGATCTGCGAACAGAAGTGCATTCGTGCATTTTTTTAACTATCAAGTGTTCGACACGCCGAATTCCTAACTATTGAAGCTACCCCACTTTTCTCGTCATTTTACCCACCTTTCAACCAGATTGGAGTCCGACTGGATCAAAAAACAGTTTGATTAAGAATGTGCTCTGAAGATTCCACCCCACGCTGAAAGCAACATTTAGACCCTTGCGACCTATTTTGAGCACCAGCTGTTAGTAAACGTCCCACCGCTAACGAACGATGGGTGCCTATAGCGTTCGTGTATCCAGAAGTAGTCAAATGAACAAATAGTCTAAATGGCACTCGCTTTTCAAGTTTCCGATTATGCTGTCCGACTGTGCCTTGGACAGGTGGGATTACAAGAGTAGGAACTCTATGAGAAGAATAACAGGGATTCTTGCAGCATCCAACCGAAAAAAGATACATCTTAGTTGAAGAAGACTGCGTTTTAGTGCCTGCGTGAGAAATGTGGAAAACTTATTGCACTTCTTCCTACACCTAGGATCCATGAAGATGAACAGGTCGTACACAAAACATGTAGCACATCAGCTCGTACCGTTATTTGGTTAGGTGGTCAGAGGCCAAGTTCGAATTGGAAAGACTAACTGAGGTGTTAAAGCCCGACGGTGAATGTCTGCAACGGAGTCTCATCAAGTGAAGCTACCCTAGAGGTCCTGTAAATGATTGGGTGAGAAAAATTGCCGACAGAAAGTTAGATGACGGAACTCAGTGGTGAGCAAATGAAGGCAGTGTACTTTAACGCGTTTAACAACGCTATGCTCCTGTAAGTAGTCGATAAATGGAATGGTTATTTGGAACATATATCTCCGGCTTATCACAAAACCTCGAAGCTATCCTGTCGATTTTGACTGGCCAGCATCCAGCTGAAACCCAAACCTTCGTGGGAATGTTTGGGGTATCGTTTTTATGGGGCAGCTTTGTAAGAGAGCACACTCCCTACGGTTGTACAACTCATCTTGTGTTTGATGAACTTGATAAAATTGTACTCATTTTGTGGCAATCGATTTTGTCTCTGTTTACTTCGATATTTCGACATCTGGGTAAACTGAGAATGGCACATCGATGTAAATGCTTCACAAACGTTCTTGTAAGCATAAAAGATTCAAGGTCAAGTGTGTTACTACACCCACTATTGTAATGGGATCTACGTAATTAGGTGAGAAACAATAATAATTTCCTATGTTAGTTTCAAAGTGGAATGAACTTTTTGAGGCAGATAATAGTAAAAGACGCACTGCTGTCTAAGCATATGATGGAAGGGAAGACACGAGGCTAGAAGGTTTGAGAGCGTAGGGGACAGGTGAGGAAAATTGTGGGCGAAGTCGATGGCACTGCGTCGAAAGAATGGAGCAATTGATAGCCGTTTTAAGTTACACGTAACGGCTGGCTGCGCCAGACGAGTCTATAACTTCTTCAATCGCAAGCATCTGAGATGTACTATATCTCGTCGTTTCATAACCCACTCCATTTCCGAATTCATCATTTAAGCAAACCACCTTGTTGAAGAACCTAAACCTTGTTCTGGGTAACGGACAGAGACATACGACTATGTGGGTATCACAAGTTCTAGAACCTTAACGGATATTCGAGAGTTCGGAACTGTAAGGAGGATAATGATTTTCAGTTTGGTGTATCTCATGCCGAATTAAAACCCATTCCCGGTATTCACTCTCACTCACTGAATACTTATCGGGCGGATGGGAGAAGAAACCCACAACGTAGTATCCATTCCTTCAACTGCCGCTGGGTTTTGAAACATCGCTTCTCTCAGATGACCACCCAGAAAAAGCAGAGTGTGGTGGAAGAAGAGTGTGGTGAGTGAAGAGTGAAAAGTATGGTGAGTGGTGAGTGAGTGGTGAGTGAAGAGTGTGGTGAAGGCGTGAACAGTTTGGGACAAACGAGAAAGTCATGAACGCAAACCACCGATTTGTATAAAGGTTCGGTATTTTGAGGTATTTCAGTGTATTCTTGTACGTTTCTGGGCGATATCTGAACGCCGAGCATCGACAAAGAAATCTGATCTAGTAAACCTGTAAAATTGAAGGTTGAATAGCTGCGGGCGTGTTAAGTGAAACTGTAAGCAGACAACACTACTTACAATTGACATCAGCGGCTTACGTCCTTGACGTTGTCGCACACAATAATGGTGTCCGTTTTTTCTGCTTTCGTTCTGTTGTTGCGAGTTGCTTATGCAGCGCTTGCCCGTGTGTGTCATTTTGCTTTTGAAAATGGCTCGGATTCACCTGTCGTGATTCTCAGCCTTCTCCTATCCTGCAAACGTTTCAGCGGCCACTCACCATGATAGGTTTTACAGAGAATTCTGATTTGATTAAAAATTAGGTTGCGACTGTGTTAGGATATGAAGTACACTCATCGCGAGTTTACTAGTTTGTGAAGATGCGTAGAACTCGGTTGTGGCAAAAATGTATGTCTTTTGTGTTCAACTATTCGTACGCAGGAATACCGTGCACGGCTAATTTTGATTGAATCCTGAGTTCTTCTCAGTCGTTCAGACGGCTTTGATTTATCTTTGTATCATAAACCGACTTATCCATATCGACATCCAACGTATTGCTGATACGAACCCATCAGCGTAAAAATACTGTTGTGAAAGAGCTGATAAGCTGGTCATACATGCTTTGCTCAAATCGGGCTTCAAGAAGCGATGAAGCTAAGCTCACTCAAGTAATCCTGAGTGACTCTGCTACCTCATTTTCCAAAACACAAATCAGATCATCACTTCGAACGACTGCAAAGCAAATGTGTAGAAAAGGCCATTCTGAAAGGAACTCCAGATCCCATCAAAATTTGATATGAGCGCGGAGTCTGGGGCTAAAGAACCAAACGGAAGGCTTCGTAATACGTCTGAATGCTCCTGTGATACCAAATGATCAGACGCAATGGGGGGATGTGAAGCCAGAAACATTGGCAAAAACAACGAAATACACTCATTTACAAACAAATTTGGTTTTTCGAGAGACTCATATGGAACCCAGCCGAATCTATCGTTTGTGATGTTTCCAGCAGATAACTTTGTATACTAATAGCTGAACATGGGGGACAAGTATGCTTCTCACAACAGAATGCCACGCAGCTCCACAAATTAGTAAATTCTCAGTAATCGCATTTCAGGCTCTGACACAGAGCTGCAACGTCGAGGTAAAGACTCTTGAGCGGTTCGTGCTCAACCTGCATATGTCAACCGAATTAGCGATAAACAGCTATCTTCCGTGTGAACAGGGCTGGTCGGCATTGAAATGGGACACGCAAATATAGGTTAATCCCCTCTGCCTCAAATCACGTGTCCAGAATAGCGCACAGAATGACGTTAGTTACAACGCTGACACCAGTAGGCACGTGCTTGGTTATCTACTTGAATTTTATCGACCATCTCCTGACTAAGTTTCCCAAAGATGGCCGAAACTTTGGGCGATAAAATTCCGCTCAAAAACATTCTGCTCTTTCCCGCAGACTGCATTTAATTATTTAGTTTGCTACTGCGCCTACATATCTATCCAAAATTTTGAGACGGGCATGGGCGGATTCTAGCCACCCTCTGTACTGCAGTTACCACAAAACACTCCGGAGCCAATTACAGCTAGGGGAATTATCATCAGATAGAGGAGCAAATTTTGCGTCGTAAAAAGTTGCAATGTCTATTTAGAGGGACGACGCTTGGTCTGTCCGAAATAAAGGGAAAGTGTACAACTACTTTTGGAAGCCAATAAAAGAGCAGATTTGTAAGCAAACTTCATCGCTAGAGGTAAGGTCCCAAGGTTGAACAACTCCATGAAATATGCACTTTCGGGATACGGGAAAAACCACCAGAACCATAGAGGAGAGGCAATGAGGGACGATACACTGAAAGTACCCAACTTTCTTGACGCGGTCTGCTTGTGAAATACAAATTTGAAAAATTTATGTAATAAGTATACCTAACACTACCACACCGGCGTGATAGCTACCACAGAGGATATGGCCTGATCCAAGCAATAATTTATTTATGTATTCGTACACTGCGGTTCTTTGACAAATCTAACAAGTGGAATACCAGCTGAGGGTAATACGACTCAGGGATGTGATGGACCAGCGCATGGCAAATTGATACTTCTTGAAATAACCTTTTTTGCTGTTCCCCAAATATGCATCTTCGAGAAAAAATGACAGTTTCGGCGGTTATTATTCAAAATTAACTGGATGAGAACACTGCCGTTTTCTAATAAACTGGATAGACAGTGCTGGAGACCACTATAAAGACACCGTAAATTGCACAAATATAGATGGATCAAAGGAATGCAACGTAACAGATATGTGAAGCTTTCACTGCAGCCAAAATGGGGACATCCGTCCCATTTCCACCAAGACTGCTGACACTTGATTGCTCTAGCGTTAAATTCACACCACGCGGTATTTTGTGCAAACACTTTGGAGTGCTGTCAAGGTGGCTGCTGGAGGCATAAGTTATGTGCTGCACTGTGAATAGCCAAAGTTTGTATTCTTCTGGAGAATTATTGGAAGAAATTAAGGCAGCTATAACATAAACTGATTTTCAGACAACTTTCCCTTATGAGTTTGCGAGTTTTAGAATGCTGCATCAGGTTCACGACAAATAAGATATTATTCATTATTCGCAACCAAAAATAAAATTTTCTTGCCTGCACCACAGTACATCCAAGCACAACAAGGTGGTCACTTGGACTACGTCATGGCAAAACCGTACATGCTTTTGTCATGCTTTGTACGCGCAAAAGCTAATCGGGTACGGTATGCTATTTTATAACAACGAGCGACTGTACTATATCTGGTAAATATACCCATTCAGCTGGCGGTTACACTGAGCTGCAGAAAGCACAGAGCGATGCCCATATGGAGAACACAAAATGTTGACTTCGCTATACCGCAGCGACATTCCACACTGCTTCATCCTTCTGCACCCACATTTTATTTTGTCTCAGGTTTAGATAAGATGGAAACTGGTGAGCGGCGTCATGCTCACATTTTACATATATATATATATATATATATATATATATATATATACACTTAGTAGCGGTGAGAGGCTTGGTGCACTGTGAATTAATAATCCAGCATCAACTGTGATGTCATTTGGCGAAAATTCCACGTTTTGAGACGGAATGCCTTTACCTGTCTCCGTAAATCACAACCTGAGAGAACACTGAACTAATTATTTGTCGTCGTATACGCAATGTACTCACACTCTAAACATTAGCATCGAGCTATTAATTGACTTGCTTCTGCTGACAACTCCACACCATGCGAATGAGACAGTTGTTTGGGTTTGAAACTAATGTGGCATCATCAAGATGTTGACATAACTGCGCTCATAGCCATAATATTCCAAGTGTGCTTGAACTCTCAGTCCCTTTCTAATGGTGAAAAAAACTGCCATAGCCACATGAAAACATCCTCATACACATCACCACTCCTCGTGACTGTCCAAAAATGCTACGATCCAGCAGAATTGTTGGTGCGATTTTCCTTCCAAATGGCGATCGTCCCTGATGGGTTTATCGCCCATTGTATCGAATTTTCCATATTTATGGGGCGTCTCGTGGCAAACTCTTCTCTGTGCCGAACGAAAGAATGATACCTACATAAATTTCCTACATCTACTGTTATCCTAGTGCTGTCTCCATTCCTTCACAACCCGTAAACAGGTTTGAAACGAACTTTGGAGGTAATGTAGAAAACAAATAATCGGGCAAAATTACGACTTCACAAAGTAAGTTATTCGATTTATAAGCTAGGCTGAGGATACTACAGGATCATCCCGTTATTTCTCTTCTGGAGTCATATTATTTGCAGTTTACCCCCAAAGTTCGTGTATCTGATAAAAACGATAATAACCAACGTTCGAACGGATCGATATGCCACAAATGATGTCAAACTAGCCAACATGAACGAGGATGTTAAAAAAGAGAAATCAGGAATAAAATTTCTTACCCCGTTCCGTAATCATCCCACACATCTGCTGTATGAAACCGTTTGTACCTCGGACCCATATGCGCTGGATATAGATAGTGTGTTGGGGGACTAGAGAATGGAAGAGCAGAGAAACTTATAATTTAGTTTGGGATAAACAAGCTCCGAAACGTGCCGTTCTCATCTCGCACGAATGTCAGGATCAATTAAGGTTAATGACAAACATGGATAATTTCCTATCCTGTAAATTGGCATTATGTGTTCTGTTCATCTGGACACATGTGAATTGCAGGCTTCCATTCATTCACAGTCATTATAATGTCCAATTATTACGAATTTACAAATTATTAAAAAATTATACACTGCTACACCAGACTGGAAGCATTTTAAAAAAGGCCAACCACTAATGTGACCATTCAGGAAACAACCAGCTGCCTAGGAGCTGCCCGTATTTGGCGAAGATTTGAGTGAACGTAAATTATTTAAAACATTTATATATTTAATCGCTACTTTCTTTGCTTGACTTATCATGTACTTCACAAACCTGCCCTTAGTGTTCAAACGAGGAAGCAGCAAACCACTAACGTTTGCAGTTGATAATTTTACTAGCCCAACCGGACATTCAGATAAATAGAATTCCAACAACAGTCACTGATTAAATACTACATTGCATATTAAATTCTTTATGCGACTCATCCTGGAGCTGATGAGTATATATGCTTCCAACCCGATACATTGGTTTTGTCAGTACACTATGATAGTTCTCCGATTGAAAGATGTATTGGCAACATATACGATGATAATGACGCTTCCAAGAGGAAACGGCCAAGTCCTCGAACGTCACACGGCTGAAGCTGAAGTTGGCCTGTCGTGAAAGTGGGACAGAATCTAAATGTTTGCTGCAGATCATTAGTTTTCTCGTCCCACTTGCTGGAGAACTAACACCAAACACAAGACTATCTTAACAATTCCTACCGGAATACAGGTAACGTGTGGTGCATATGTCTATTTTTACGTTTGGTGAACTGACTCACGAATTTGACGTTCATCAGGAGCATGAGGCATGTCTTCATAGGCGGAAAAACCGTGACCTTCTGCACTAATCTCAGACAGATGAGAATCAGTAATTCGGAAATCTTGTTTAACTTCATATGCTGAGATGATGTGTTCAGTGCTTTTTTCAGTCAAACTCGCCTGCGTCGCCGAATGTTTTTTTTTCGTATCTTCTGTAGCTAACTGCTAGTTTACATCCACAAGCAGCTCAAGTACTCCTGCTTTCACAATCTGCAGATGTGCAGTTTAGGGGATTCCATAAGCTCTCAACGAGGAATTAGCTGTTCGATGCCCCAGCTGCCCAAGAACAAGACGAAGTCTCACTTGAAAATTACCAAATATTCTCACCCCATCGTCAATCTGTAAGTAGCTCAGAGGAAGATGAGTGAAACTTCCATCTGAGAAGTTGTCACTCAAGGAGCCAGTCAATATGTGTGATGCGGACCCCGTGATTGAATGACAAGCGGCGCTATATCCTATCTAATTGAGAGCTAATGACACTGCTGTTCAGCCGCTCATGGCCAAACTGTCAAGTGTTCAACCTTTACCAGGAGGGCACGGGTTCGAACCTTTGAGTTCCGCCAGATGCACCCTGCTGATGATTTCCGATAAGGATAAAACAGCTGTAGAGTGCTAATCGCCTTTTCGGCATAGACTGGTTTCAACGAAAGGACGAAATCTTAGTTGAAAATGGCAAAATCTCTTCGGCATACCATAGTTCTAGAAGAGCTTTCCTTTCTGAGAAAACAACCATATAATTCATGGGTTTCATTCCACGAAAAAAGAGAACTTCATATGTGGACACTCCCGATCCGCTTACCTGAAATGTCTTCAAAATACATCTGAAATTCATATTACGCTGCGCTTGGATACAGCAGGGGACCTCTGGACTGTAATATTCCTAACAGTTACAAATGTGAGGGAAACTAAATACAGCAAAATCTTTCATTATTGTGAAACTGCCACTCCACTTCGAAGACACTTTCACCCACCGCCACATTAGCGAGCTTGCACAATACAGTAAATCATGTAGACGGGTGAACATTAGACAATTTTTAAAACAAGCCAGACAGGGTTAATCTCGTAGTTACCGGATGAATGTTCGCGTATCAGAAATTCAGTCCCGTGAAATTAATGTCGCTCTGCATTAGTTAAGAAGACGAAATCAACACAGTGTTTATTACATTAATTTTTGCCCCGGGGTGTTATTCTCCTTTGATCTCTGCAAGAGCACTCATCTAATTATTAAGATGAACGCCAATCAATTGATAAGTTTCGTCTCTTTTTGGTGAAAAGAAGAGCGCCTCTGTGTTTGAAGTAGTAGCCAACACGAGCTAAGCGGTTACGAGCTACCAGACACGAGAGTAAAAACCTTGTTTGCACAAGGTTTTCGGAAAATCAGCATGCTCAAGACTCCTGATGAAATTTCTTGGACGTTGTCTAAAGGCTAAACGGTGATGAACAAACGCTGCACAACGGTCCAGTAATTTCCATATCAACCATCCATCAGATACAGAAACGTCAAAACACGACTAGATAATACTCGCGCGTTCCGTCAGTAGTATACACTGTCACAGTGGTAACTAGACGTATTCTGTCGCCGATAAGAACCGAGGAGACCTGATCGGTGTGAAACGGCTTAACTAAGCGGTGCATTCGCCGACATGGGTAGTTTATGTTAGAACCTATTGCAGCTGGGAGCATATATGTGTGAGTCAATTGTGAACCGTAACAATCATTAACTGGCTTGGATCAAAATTTCTTCCTATTCAGGATATCACTATACAAGGAGCTGAAAGTAACAGAAAGATATCCAGACAAAACTACGGCTGCCTTAGCCAGTGGAACGCTTTATGGAATTATCAGACTTGCACAGCTTTTATGCTTGTGTACAACATGACCTGGAACGTCTCAGCCGCCTATTATAAAGCGAGAACGTATCCTGACCAACAACCGTTTGATACTCCAGCAAAACCGAACAATTTCTGCTCGTGGTTCTGGATGCTGACGAATCTAGCTAGTATTGTGTCTGATACTTCTATAACAATCGACAAGTTATTTTTAATTTATTAGACATGTCTGTTGGAAAATGGAGTCCGTAGCAGCAGAGCCACTGTGGGACAGGCATTTGCACTTGGGAATAATTTGGTTCTACCCTACTTTTGCGGGCTTAACTCTACTGTGGCTGAGAAAGTTAATACTCATATTGGTACTTTGAGTAAAACCCGGGCATAATGAGGCGAAAACATAATATCGCGTCTGGGCTTGAAACATCTATTGTCCAACGGCCACCAGTATACTGAGTGTGAACCTAATCGAAGTTCCACTTCGTAACGTTTACTGAATACCACTAAACTTTTCTAATTTTTTTTTCACGGAGATTGTCTTTGTATCCTATTTTGGTGTTCGCGCGTAGAAAACACCGGTTTTCAACTTACGGCGCCATAACCTGCTCCTCTAAATAGGATAACAGCACAACAGCACAGAAAACGTAGAAAATTCGGCTCATGTTTCACCTGAAATTAAAAAAAGAAAAGATGAAATTCGATTAATTTTTAATCGTGATATATTAGTGAAAAAAATAGCACGCACTAAACATCTGCGCAAGATACTAGTAGGCAGTAGAAAAGACATCCTGCAGTAATCAGCCCTTTCCAACTGAAACCAGCCATGAACAGTACCTCTTAACTCCTTTCCGTGCAATTTGGCTGCCGTGGGACTATCCCAAACATCACCAGAAACCATTCTAAATGTCCCGATGATGCAAGCTCTTGCTCTAACAAGAGCCAGGTGATAAAACCCAGGCACCAGGCTCTATGATATTCCAGCATCCAATAGGTACCCAAAGAGTCAGGCTGGGACAGTTTTTCCTGGGTGCAGGTATGACCCTCAAAGCACGTTCGTCAGTGGAAGGCACACAACTACTTTGGTCTTCATTAATATGGAAACCGAGCTTCAGCATAGACCGTTTCCGATTGGCCTCGTGAAGCCCGTCTTAGTTGTTAAGTTATTCAAGGAGTGTCTTGTAAGTAGCCAATAAGCCGCCGTAAGCAGGATTTATCCTGGCGCGCGCGCAACAATCCATACGATCATTCACAAGCTAACAATAGTTGACACTGAAGTGGAAAGTGCCAAAAGTGAGAAGAAAGCTTATGAGGGTCCCGTAGTTGTCCGGTTAGGGGAATTACCTTAATTCTGAAGGTCAGGGACTACCATTGAATGTATTGTGGATAGTCATACTGCTTCTGCCTGCAAAATGACGGACAGTTTTTGGAAGGTGATATAATGAACCCTAGCAAATCGAATTACGTCCTGAGGTAAACATTGCATTGAGGACTGCACGTCCGTATCAACACTTTCCGAACAGGCAACAAAACGCATAGACTAACAGAATACTCAGAGAGACGGGGTATCTCACTTGTCCTTCTCGACAGAGACCTTCCAGATGTTAGCACTTTTGGATGCTCTCGTTTTCAATGATTTGTGTTACTTCACAAAAGCCAGCATTTTCTGTTCTTTCCGTAACCACAAGAGGACGGTAAAATAGTGTGGATAGCTCTCAGTCAGCAGAAAACATGTTTACAGCTTTAGGAGATACTGACCAGCTTTCATGCACCAGAGACCCCAGCAATTTTGCAGTCATCCAGTCGTGTAGAAACCCTTCAACTTTTACCATCCTCTGATGTGTTAATACCAAGTCTTCTAAACTGAGAAGATTTTTTTGGTTATAAGCATTCAGAAATTTATGGTGTGATTCCTTATTCATCAACTAAGACAGTGATATATTGGAATCCGTCCCTGTCGGATTCAAGCTGACGGGGTTAAAAAGACTGTACGATCAGATCCTAGGGAGTGAGCTGAGTGACTTATGTTTTAAGATTCCTATTTTGCCGTAGCTCCAGAATCAACTGCTTGAACTAACATACTGTTGTCTCTTTTTGAAGGATGCTATAATTATCACTGTCCTACAAGCGGTACCTTTGGTGGAAGCAAACAGTTTATACGAAAAAGTGGTCTTGATTGGCGACGGTGAAGAAGTGAGTGGACCCGCTTTTCTAATACCCATGATCAACAAAATTACGCTTTAAACGTTTCAAGCGTGCAGAAAAACACATTGACGGGTTATACTGATGCTCCATCCCTATCTGTATGTAATTTTGCTCAGACGCTGTTGACACAATGCTTCGGTAGCATGGTAAAAAATTTTCGCTGTGTAAGAAGGCGGTGCGAAAAACTGCTGAACTAAGCAGAGGTTTGCAAATTAAATTAAGTGCAAGCCGCAATTCAAGTTCCAGTATAGGAGTTCGTTTTGGTAGTGCTCGTAGAGGATTGGTGAATCGATGCCTGAAGTATATTGAAATTCCGTGCTTTTCTTGCAGCGTAAAAGTTTAGCCCCTAACACGGACCACAGGGACACAGGCCTTTGTGCCACCCATTTTGTGTATTGCTTCACGTTCTGTTGCGTGAAACTTATATTGGAAGAACAAACCGTGGTCTGTCGAGAGAAAGTTCGCCACATCCCAACGGATGGGATTCTGTTTCATCGGATTAGAAAATCGGCATCAAGTCGACAAAATGCAAGGTCCTATCCAGCACACGGGCACTTCAGTCTCAGCCTATATACGGTTAGGAAACTATTCGACAATTTGCTGAGGAATATTTGCGGGATGGGACGGTTTTGTAACTTAGGTCGGTTGGGACGTCCAAGACACAGGTTTCCTCTCATCCGGCCATCCCAAATGTATCTCACCACGGTTGTTATTCTGGTCAGGAAGTGTCATCTAAATAAGCTTTACCTGCTCATGGCACTGCGCTAGCCGGTAGAGTATCCAAAGTAACTGAATTATCAAGAATAGAACCTTGTCTTAACTGACAACACATGGCCGCTGACATCCTAAGTGGTGCGCGCAAACTTGTGTCGGTGGCATTTGAACTTCCCCGGCGAGTGTCATCCGATCAAAAAGTGACGCGTTGGAGCAGTCTACCTGACGCGCTGAACCTAATCATTCGACCAATGAAAGCACGGAGTAAGGACAGATCCAGAGCTGCGGACAGATACGGTTTAGTTGTGGGTGTTTGCGGGATTTGTAGAATGCACGCTCACATCACTCTCGTTTGAACAATCGTCCTCCTGCCCTGAACAAGTTCCGACAATGCTGCACAGATCAGCACGCACAGATTGTGGCGAAAAAAGGCTGCGCTCACCTATGTCGTAAAAGCGGTAGCAAACTGGATGCAGAAACATGCACATACCCGACCTCACCTGACGCACCAATCGGTTGTGTCGCAACCTGTCGCGCGCGTGCGCACCCTTTCTCTCGCACAAGGTACCCAGGCGCACAACACATACACGTTAAGCTCACCTGACCAACAGCTGTCCTTACATACTGGCCGATAAGATTTCACGCTGACTGATGCGAATATACATCGCTTGCACGCAGTGGATTATAGGGATCATCCCGAAGGGTTACAACTCAATTAGAAACGTCGGATTACTTTACATTGCACTGCCTCAAAGTGTTTTGACTAGGGGCTTTCCACTCTCACAATAAGATGGATGGAAACCTTCTAACAGTCCAATACCAGCTTTTTACTTTTAGCTCTCATCAAGTTGGCCTGGAAGCCGAGTTTTCCTCAATCGTATTTCGCAGTTAGGCACCGAAATGGATGTGTGCTGGGATAAACATTTACTTGCAACTTATGATAGCGTTCTCGGAAGACTCAACTGAAACTCAGCTGGGTCTTCGTTTAAGCTATTCTCCAATTGAATAGGCTGCACCGAGACCGCCCCAAGTCCAAGTAACAAGGGTGGTTACGATATTGAAGAATCTTCCTCGTTATGACACTGTTAAGTTGGATGCTGAAAATTCCGTATACACGAATATGCATCAACTACAGGGCATACTAGATAGCAGTCTATCCTGAATATAGTTTCCCGTATTCATTTGTTTGAAACAGCCCAACGCGATTATTTACAGTGTTTAGACGTCATTATTTTCTGCCGACCTGTGAGGTTTACTTCAACAGCCAATAAGTATTTCCTTCCATTGTGCGCTTATTCAGAGGTGCACTGCAAATTTTGTCCAGTCCTTAGTGAGAACAAATGTTTTAATGGGCACGAGAATATCACACGCAACAGTTATTTGTAAATTGTAACTATCTTCAACAGGTATCAGTCTATGGACCGAACTATATATCATCAGAAACAAATCCATCCAGTCGTAATCCAATCCATACTCTGCTTTCCTTTTCCGTCAAATGTTTTGCCTAGTTTTGCCTAGTGAGCACGGATTTAGTGAATGGATGCCTATCCCTATCCTATCTGTTGATTTCCGAGCATAAGTCTAGATACAGCCAAAGTCAAGTCTTTATCTACAATAGAAAAAAGCATTTTGATTGCATATCCATGGATTAACCACAACTCCCACCCTTCATAATGACCTGAACTTTGGCGAAGATACTGGCGGATTTCGAAAAACATGTTTTCTTACTCATTGGAACCTGTCAACCGACCTTTGGGTGAACAGATACGATTTCGATTCACATCACACAAACCGGGAATCATATCTCACACGGAAACGCCACAGTGTAGGAAGCCCTAAATGAATGAATTTTCAGTGGATGAATGGATGAACGATGTACCAGCGCCAGCAATACGAGATACCTTTGAATTCATTTTGCTCATTCTCACACCTAGGACATCTTTCTAGTAAAGCTTCCTGTTGGTTCAGCATAAAATGTTGTAAAGTAGCGTTTCTGAGGCCTCTATTTATCGATGGGAATCCTGGCATGAGTAGATAATTGTGTGCGGTAGTAGAGCATGATTATCACGGGATCGGTTCGCGTTTGCGTTTTCAGCTGGACAGACTGAATTTATTCTTTGTATACGCATTTACAAGGTGTAGCTGATTATGGAAACTACTGAGTTTTCCGAGTGATATGACCAGTCAGTTATTGCAATCCCGAGTGCAAACGATGAATATCTTTGAAAAGAGAAATGAGTTCTTCGGGATGCTGCGCGAAGTATAGGGTCTTGTCGTAAGATCGCATGCGCAATACACCGTTTCCTACAACCAGGCGGTTTCGTAGAAGCATCTACAGTGTTCATCTACTTACGATTTGAACACCCTCGTAGGCATGTCGTTCGGGTGATTTATACACACATGATCTAAGTGTATCTAGCATAGTTAGGTGACGTACTACCTTCTATTCCGACCCAGAATCACGTTCATCAGATGCATTTACTTCTTTAGACGTCCATTTAATCACACAAGTATGTTAAAGGGAGGTAAAATTTGTTTGAAAAATGGTTAGTCAAATAACAAAAATGACCAAAAAGGCCCTGGTGCACGAGGACCGTCAGTGGTTTGAACAGGATAAAATTTGGCGAATGTATGACACGTGAGATATGAGACACCTCGGAGTTGTAAATATCGAAAAGGAACTGTAGCGAAGGGTGTGATTCCCGAATTGCCCAGTCACATGTGCTATTGTGTTCTTATCTGGGCGTATCACCTGAACGCAGACTAAGTAAGCAGACGGTCTTTTTGGCTGCAGTGCACAACCTAAACCAGAAGAAAAAGTGGCAACCTACTGCGCTTGTCCAAATGTTCGATCCCGAGGCATTAGGCTTTCCACATGGAAGTCACTCGTACATCGATATCATGGCGGCTTGTTCCAGATTGTAACGATGGGAAATAAACAAGAAAGAGCGCAGTTTGCGTGTTCGCCAAATAAGGTCGATGGATCCACCAACGATTTATCCTCCCCTGACCGAAACTCAGTTTTCAGATCCCATAATACAAAAAAACGTGAAAACTGTTTTCCTTTTGGAGTGAATGTTGTGGATTTCGCATAGTAAGGCTAGAAAACCGGTAAAAATGTGAATGACCACTTTGCTCATCATATCTACACCATCTGCTACTTTCGGAAGTTGTATGACTCAAACTTAAGACATAGAGAAGTCTGGAACGCTTCATAGAGTAATGCCGGATACGTGATCCAATATTCTTCAAGCTGAATACACCATTTCAGACAGCTTACATAGATTTCAACATCGGTCGACTTTGAGCATTTTGTCCAAGCTTACTGGACCTAGTGGGTCCCTTTTTATTTATTCGGTGATATTGGCCAGGGTTTTAAATTTTCTAGGATAATATGCCGGCTGATACACACTACGCAGACGATAATATCACAGTCCATCAGATCCTCAAAAGTACAAGTTTTTGAATTTGCTGGAACGATAGATTTTCCCCAGCTTTGTTCTTTAAAATTCGACGAAGTGTGTTCTGCACCAAGTGTATTTGCGAAACCGTAACACAATAGAGACACCCTGCTATTCAGCTAATGACACGATCGCAGTTCAAAAAGGCCTTGATTGCATCACACAGGAAGACTGGGATATATGTGTTCTTTTGCGTTACACCTGTCGCCGACAATCTGGTGCACCTTCCTAGAAGTAGACGTGCCGCGGTCATTGTCACTCTCACTTTCTGGTCTAGTTCTCTGTGACTCGAAAAAGTGGCTGTCAGATTTTCTAGCTAATTTTAAGTTTTCTTTCCTTTCTTCTGTGGTTATGGATGATGATGATGATATGGAGGAGGAGGAGGGGGAATGATGGCTACCCAAGTTGGTTTGCGTGGCGGAGGTAAACCAGTTCAGTGGGTTGCTATGTACCTGTGTTCATTGCCAATCTGGCAAGAGTCGATCTTATCGGGGCTAACCCTAGAACAACAATAAATAGGGCTTAGGATGTCACGTAGACTATAGTTCCATTTCTGCCCCGGAGATCGTAGAAGGTGCTTGGATTTTTGTCTCAAAAAATAATCTGTATCGTACTTTGGAGGATTTATTGGACTCACAGTAATCTGGTCGTGCATGAAGTGTGTCCTTGTTTAAGTGTGTTGCTACTGCTTGAGATCTAGGTGCGCGGGTTCAAAATGCGGACACACATCAGAGGCAACCGACCAGTTAAAGAAAAGAACATTAGTAGCAGATTTTAAAAGCAATTCTAGCATGAACTTTCCGGACGCGAGATTTGAGGGGGTCCGCCATTATTTCATGCGGATACAAATTAGGAATCCTAGGTGTTTCATGAATGTACTGCAAAATTAATTCGTTTTCACGGTACTGTACCTAGAGTAAGTGGCACAACTTCTGTTATCCCAGCAACTAGGGTTATTGGGAAGATTTCGAGACATCTTCTCACTAAATGTAAGAACGTAGTGCAATAACTCACCTCATTAGAAAGCCCATTGAGGCCCATCGAGTGTGCAGACTTTGCACGTTGCTCAGAAATTCTACGGCACAACTCCGGATGCAAACCCGCCATGGACTCTGGCAAGAACCTCTGGTACCGGCTACATAACAGTAAGCTAGAGACTATCTGGGTTCAATGCAACTTTGTACCGCATGTGTCGGTATTTTTTGCCTGCAACTGCACGTCTGGCAGTTTGTCCTTACTACAGGTTTAATGCGTTACCTATCAACTAAGTAGACGAAGAAACTCGCTCCTTGTGTGGATGTTTTAACTTTGCTTGCTCATCGTTGCAGTGGGTAGAAAATCAATGACAGCGTAAACGATGCGAATGCTACAGATATACCTGACATTCAAGTTGTCTTGGATGGTGTTAGGGATGCAGTCGTTTGGGCCGTAAGCAGATATGATAAGCAGACAAAGATCAACTTTCCTTTGTGATATTCCTTCACGGAAGTTGCCAGAAGAAGGGCAGACATATTTAGTTGGTGACATCCGATAACAATATCAGTGTTTCTCAAGAACAGAAGCGCGTGTCTGCAGCAGTTTGGGCCAAACACACGAGCAAATAGTAGCAAGTACCCAACTTCTGCTTTTGAATTCTGTCTCTCACTTGTGGAAGCATTTTCACAATCCTATAAGGAAAACAAATGTGTTGATTTTATGACCGTCAGTGTGTTCCACCAAAAATCTGTTGGTCAGTTTCTGGAAGCTGTCATCCGAAGTGTTGGGGACGCTTCTCCAAACAGAATTCCCCAACGCTGGGATGAGTTTTAGCGAGTGGGTTTATGGTGTGAACAGGAATGTTTGAGTCAGATCAACATACCGGAAGCATGGTGACAATCTTCAACTGGTTTTTTATACAGTGGATCAATGAGGAAATTGTGGTACATTTCTGATAAAGAAAAGGAAGCAGGAGTCTAAACTATTGGATAGGTGGACCTACTACTGGGACATCTATTTAACACCAAGAAAACTCTGGTTTTAGCCGACATGTGGTCATTTTCTCCGTTTGACCAAACCAAACGGCGTCTTTCATAACGATTGTGATTTGAGATGGGCCCACTCTTGTGTTTTGTGACGAAAAAAAATAAATAAATCGCTCAGTTGTAACACTCTTTCGGTGCCTAGCTGCCGTGCCACCCGAAGGAAGCACGAGGGTTGAGATACTGCCAGGTTGCCAAAGCCTAGATAGGGGAAGTCGAGAGGCAGAGGTCGGGTTCAAACCACGGACCTTCCGGTCAGTAAATTCGCGCTCTAACCACTTGAGCCATCTCGCCCCTTTTGTGACGAACGTTGTAAACGTTGTGGTTATTCGGTAGTAACCTCAGCACAGCTACGTAATCTGTTCCTTCTGACAACTATTCAGTCAGTCATTGTTTGAACGTGTACAAAGCTGTGATACTGCAGATGGTCAAGATTCCAAATGCTGCAACACACACATAAAACAAGTGAAAATAACGAAGTATCCGATTAACTTCATAGTCCCGTGAGAAATTGTAGACGGTGAGAGGTTTCAGTGCTTTCTGCAGTAATTCTCACCAGAGTGAAAGTGTTGTCTACAAAACTAAATCTCCATACACTGAAAGGTTGCTTGGATTAATATGGTGTAAGTTATCTTGTTTCAAAACGTCATAAACATGAAATGTGCTTCCATCCTGACTGCACAACCGTGAGTCACACAATGACTTTCTACAAGGTTATATTTGAATCAGGTTACCACTGAGTAAAAAGAATTAACTTCTAAAAAGCTTCCCAGAGCTTGTAAAACGGGATATTCCCCAGAAACATAAAAGCAGATATATATATATTTAATCACAGTATGGTTTGATTTTTGAAGTGCGTAAAACAACCGTATAGGTCTAACAAAAATAGGCGCTGTTTCGATACTTGTCATCCGATGTGTTTCTGACCTATGTTTTCGAACCAGATAAATTGCTGCGTAAATAAATTAGTTTTGGTTGCGTTTCCTAGCCGGAGGAAACAGCATCGTTTTTAGGTAAGTGATGTTTGTGAGCAATAGAAACAAACGGATCAAACACTTTTACACCGCATATGATCCACTAAGGGTCACAGACGAATAGCTTCTTATGTATCCCTCCAGCGTTAATTAGTGCCTTTTGTCCTTCTTACTGATTTCATTGTGTTAAAAGATACAATTTTGATCCGATAACCTAATGCTGTCCGCTTTCTTTGATGTGACAGTCGGAGCAAAAGGGATGCGCCTGTTTAAGAAATAATCACCAGCACGGGTGATGAGCCGGACAACAGAACAAAATTATTACGCTGCTAAAAGCGGTATGAATAATACAGAAATTGTCCACGGTCATCAGTTGAAGGCTCGCTCCGCATTGTTTTGTCACCAGTTTGCGCCAAACAGCCTGTTTCGGCAGTGAGCAGACAATCTCTTTCAGCTCACTTGTGCAGATTTGTTGTGCTTTTGAGTATAATATGTATTCATTCGCTCTTTTTCATCTGATTCTCAGACACCTCTCTTTCAATGGAGCGGCACGTTTGCTTGTCGGAACATTTATTCCTAAAGCGGTTCGGCGCCATTATTAGTACAACCGGACAGTAGCACTTCGAAAACACGGGTATTGCGAGCCTATGCACAACGAAAGGTTTTGTAGATTTCCAATCATTTTTGTTCGGATTGGTCGTAGCATTACTCGGCTCAGCCTCAACTGCGTGAACCACAATTAGTTTGTCCAACGGATCCACAATCGTATTTAAAACAGATGTATAAGCTTGTTTAGCTAAAGATTACATTTTGACCCATGTTTACCGCATGTACTAATGCAGGATCAGGTTTTTTAGTGAACTTCTTTTAGGGAGGGTTTTTCTGGTAGAATTTGCTGCCTGTGATGTTTGTACTACCTGTCAGTGTTTTTGTGACACCGCATTCTTCAGCTACGTCTCATTGCATCATAGTTCATAGACCTCCGTTACTCCAAAAGACAGTTTTTCAGATAACACAAAGACAGCCTCCCATTATGACGACTGTATCTTTTATTTTACGGCTGCCTTCGAGAACGTAAACAAATTTAATGACTCTCAAATTGTTTCCTTTGGTTATTTTCCTGACTAGTCGCTTCTAAAGCTTGTAACGTCCGCAACAACACAATTTGAAGCCAAATATTGCAAAGATATGTGGAATAAGCAGAGGGAAGATAGATTACTATCATTTCTACTTTGTCTTGAAAAGTTAGTTTAATTAAAAGTGTTCTCATTTTAGGTTCAGTTTGAGACCCGACGACATTTTACAGTGTTCACTCACAGACCATTGTCTTGGATTAGCTGGGGGAGGGGTTGTGTTCGCTTGGCTTTCAAGAAACACTGCTGAAATATGCTACCCGTAGATAGGTCTAACGATCTGCAGCAAAGCAATGTCCAGGTGAATTCAACTGCCCTACAAGCGACATAATGTCAGTTTACTCTGTGGTCCAATGCCATTGCTCTCATTTTTTGTCAGGCTTCTCCTATTATATTTAATAAAGCGGTGGTTTAAATGTGCTCAACGTTTTGAAAAAATATGACTTCCTTGTGTTCTTTGAAAATCCCCTTTTACTCACGGACTAAAATTCTTGTTGGAAGTACATTGGCTGTCTGTGGGATGCACAGTGACAAAAAATTTTGCGTCGCACCAAATAAAAATAATCTGAGCTGACGAAGGAGCCGGTTGCATGGCAAATTCATATCCTACTTCAGAGATTCTGACGACTATTCCATATAGTTTTCCGCTGAATTTTTTGCCGGCCAAAAGTCTTTCAGCTGACGATAAGACAGTAGTAATTAAATTGTTAGTTAAATTATTCCAGTTTTGCGGGCTTCTACTACAGTCTCTTCTCTTCAATAGATCCCCCAATAGTAGCTTGTCAAAAGGCAGTCGGAAAGGAGTCGAGAAATGTTATCTGTAATTCGTAAGACGCTTATAGTCACTTTTACCTTTCAAGGCATGCAGCTGGCAGAAAAAACATAGGATGCATTAGGCGTAAACACATAGCACACATGTCACCTCACACTCAGATTTCAGGCACTCCGCTACTGAAGCTGCGTAATTATCCGGTTATGACTAGTTAGCGCGTATTTGTTTCGCGTGAAGAGCAAGAGACTAGTGAACTAGTTTTCTTAAGCGTCCAGTTTGCTGATAAGTTTTCCAGCATATATAGCAGCATGTATTTTTCAGCACGTATAGTTGGAATGCATATGCTGTGCGCTTCACAGACACCAAAGGGAGTTGATTAACCAAATTTTGTACATCTCCCAGGTGATATTCGTGGTTTCGTAATGAATGACTTAACTGCTTAGATTTGAACAGGCCTTGTGTAGCTAGTTCATTACAGAATCTTGTTAAGAGGATAAATGTGGACCCTCATGTCGTTGGAAAGGTCACGAGGACAGGTGTGTTACTTGAGTGCTCAGTGAAAATAGATAACAGTAAGAGATTGTGTTGGACTTTAGGATAGTGATATCTGCCTCGGCTGATATAAGTTGCTTTCGTCGTTGGGACTCCTAGAGTTTCAAAAGCCGGTGGAATGGTTAACGTCGGGGATATGGAGTACACCAATCTCATTGAACAATCTGAATTCACAAACTTTCGTTTTATTGTTATTGTTGTTAGGGGGGTTGGAACGTATTGCCACGCCAAATGCATTCACTAACGCTTATTTCATCCAAACATTATATTTGATCGCCATTTGGTCTGTTTAATCCGATAGTTCCGATGCAGAACAGAACTTCAACCGTCACTGAAGTCCGTTATCGGGCTATTAAATCACAAAAGGAGGCACGGAGAACTCTAATCGACACCTTCAGGTTACTTCCAAGAACAAAATGGTAAATAATTTTGAAAAAACTTACGCTCAGTTAATTAGAACCAGTAAAGTTTGCAGAAGGAGCTGATTTTCTATTTCAATTTGGCTATTGTCCGAACCGATCTGAGAATAACCCTGAAGAGCAGTGTGGATAAGTGGTAGAAGAAACTGTTTTGGCACGAAATTTAACTAAATGACACAAAAGTGCTGTTTACCTCAGTGTTATCAATATTTTGATTGTACATGTAAAATTCACGTGACACTCGGGTGGCAAAAGGAAGAGGTCCGTTAATCAGAAGAAACAAATCGAAAATGACAGGTTATTCTTATCACTTCCTCTTCAGTCAACGTTTGTTTATCGTGCAATGCAGAGAACAAAAAATCTGATTGAGCAGCTGAAAAATCTCATCTTAATTTTGACGAGAAATTAGAAAAAACATCTAGCTGATTCACTGATTATTGAGTTGCCTTGTATGATTTCTGGTGTTTAACAGTGAAATGGGTTTCTGATCGCAAAAATGATAACCGGATGCGAGCGAAACCCTCTTCATTTTGGGGATTTTTCATTACATTTCAAAAGGTTCAGTATAACTACACGGGAAATAACTGTTCAGTTGACTCCCATGGCGTCGATTTCCCGGCTCTTGATTTCTCATTTATCACAACTTCAGAAAAAGAGAATAGCAAAAAGTGAAAGTCAGTTATTCTAATTTTTGTTGTGAAAAGCCCTGAGTATGCATACCTCTGTAAAAGCTACAGCATGTGCGTTGAGTGATCGTGAATGTCACTCGTCCTACACCCAGCAAATAACCATATTCCAGACTGCCGCAAATTAGTGCCCCACTGTACGGACAAGAAGTGCAGAACACCATGTGCGGCTCAAATATCCGTTTCCTATTTTTTAAAAACTCTACACACATGCATTATTATACACACTGCTTGAAAATCGGTGACCACTCAATTCAGCATCGAAAATTGACGTCTTACCAAAGTGTACATAATATATTTCATGTCACCGGTCATACGCCCGTTGGGACTTTGTAAATTCACATCGTAACATCTTGAGCTTTCTCTGGGAAAATGCTCATTTTTCTGTCCATATGCTTTCTGAATAATTCCGGTACACCGGATTCTCCCTTTGCGCACTCATCTGGTACAACTCGAGGGACGAGAAGATTGAGCACACCAAACGTATGTGATGTATTCAACCCTACGTGTGTCAAAACGACTGCATTACCGTTCACTTACCGTTCGGGGTTTCAAACATTTAATATTCAGAGATCACAGTGTTACGGAGAGTGTTTGAAAGCACAGGTAGCATTTTGGGATATTTTCCGAATACAGGCCAACCATTTCACATCACTTTAATGCCAAATCGAAAGCCGCTGATACTCCAGCTTATTTGCGTACTCAACTACTGTTAATGGTATGCTCAAGGATGCTCCAGTTGATCATCGCTTGCTATTGTTTTTCACAATATATCTAGGATTCATTAAAGCATGTATTTACAGCGCGCAAAATTCTATGTTCTATTTTATGGTGGCGCTGAATTTGCCTTTGCCTTTGGGTGTGAATTCAAGCGAAAAAGGAAGTAAACACTATTTGACTAAGCAGCGAAAAGTGAAACAAAACGATGGCATTAAAGACTAACGAAGAAATTGGCTACGGGTTCGAAGAAATGGGCTGTATTCAAATGAAGTGTGGTAGAATGAATATTCGTATTATTTTGAGACCTTGCCAGTAAAGTACCGGTAAATTTGAACTGATTCACAACCTAAATTGCGGACGTTTTCTGGGTTTTTAAACCTATTCATTGGGAGTCAAGCTCACTTGCTGATACTAGCTAGATAGGAAAAAAGTAAAACAATTTGTTGCAAGTATACAGCTGATAATTTGGCATGGTTCTTTTTTATCAGAAATCGAATTTTAAATTTGGAACATTGGATGTTTAGCCTTTACTGTCTTTTCAAACTCAAGCCAAAATTTGGGCGTAAAGAAATTTTGAGAAATAATCGAACACGGCCCTATGCTAGCTGACATACAACTGAAAATTAACCAACGTGCCATTGTGGTCTCCAAGGGGTAAAGTGGGTCCACCAGCCATAACAAATTACTTCGGGTTTGCATACAATTTCTACTCAAAGGGACACAGTTCCACTCGCGGGAAGCTGTTTTCAAAACCCAAATGGACCAAGTGAGTCCTCAAAATAACTTGAGAAGTGCCGCCTTAGTTTTTGTTCAAGGAACACCACTCGTTTTCAGTTGCATCCAGACTATCCACCTAGGTCTCGATGGATTTCAGACGTTAACAGAGTCTCAGAAACCTTGAAGCCCTCGAGTCAGTTTCCGCCGATTGTGTTTTGGTCTGTAACAAACCACAGGAAATTTCTAGGCAAGCACAAACTGATAGCTTCTTGTAGCTTCTGGGTATCTCAGATTTGGTTTGCATGCCAGAAGTAAAGTCAAAACTTACTTTACATTCTTAGAGGGAGTTTTTAACGGGACACATCTTGAAAATTTTTTTGCAAATCAGAACTCATAATGCAGCTGACATCGGTAGTTGGTTCAGTTCGAGAATAAAAAGTGGTGGCGAATGAACAGTCTAGAAACAGAGAGTAAAATGTTCAAAGCTTCCTGGCCGTACGCATCCATATTATCTACAAACTTGCCCTATCAAAAATTCATAACATCAATGGTTGGGGTACCCATTGCCATGACCACGGTACTGAGCCAATCATATGTTTTAATCTAGTTAATACTCTTGATAAACAATGCATAGTTATTCCCTCAACGTTTGTATAGTGTTTTATAGGCTATATACCCTCTGAACAGCACGCACTTAACATTCGCGTCCCGCAAAGGCCGGATCAGTGCGGATAAAATCTAGCGGCATCAATCGGAAACCAGCTGCGGAAAGACCAGTTTCAATCTTGTTTAGCCTAGCCCATCAAACTTTAACGCATACTGCGGCAACAAAACGAACAAGGGGTTAGGGAATAGATGAGAATGATGGCTGAATTGTGTACATCAGTTCTTAAATTAGGGTACATTTGTTATCCGACCATCACTTGACATCACAACGCGTGAATAATTGAAAAAGCGGTGGTAAGGAAAACATGTTTGCCGTCATATTTAACGACTTCAGGTTACTTTCTCTATGAGTGTCGTTTTTTGCAGCATATAAATTCATCTGCCAATCATCACGGGCGAGATTTTAACATGACTGAATGCAAGCACAGATATACTTAGAAAATATTTCAAGCAGTACGACAGAATCTTAGTGTAGCTGCAAAAAGAACAGTTCGCAACCCTCTTCCCACGGTGACTTAAAAAACAAGCGAATTTGAGAAAAAGGAAGATCTTGTACAAAAAAGCGACTGACGTGGATTACAGCGGGCAAGTAAAGTGTAAAGAAGTTTTACCAATGAAGACGCTGACATGGACAGGGTTAATAAACGCTGATATTCAGCAAGACCGCTTTTGTGGTTGAATGTTCCGGGATCGGAAAGTGGTTTCACTGAAGTCTTGTACTTCCTCCCCACGGACTCTTCACAAACTATCACGAAAATATATGTCTATGTACGGGAGTATTTCAAGAAATGTAACCTGTCAAATCTTCACTAGTGGGCTTTATTAGTCGATTCAATATTATCTTGCGGTGTAATGTTCTTGTGAACATGTCATGTAGGCTTGATTTCTACCGAATTCATTTTATTGTGTCAGAATAGTAATTTAAAAAGACATATTGTGCCTTGGTTGTTAGCCAGGTGTCTTTAGATCTGTTGGCCGAGCTTGCGAATTAGCTTGCGAAGATATCGTCAGCACATAGAAAAGTAAGCAGTTTGAGGCTGAGTGAGTAATTTCGTCACTGCTACTTGCGCTACTGTGGTTTCTAGAGTATCTAAGAGCTGAAAAGTAATCCGTTAATTAAAAACTGACTGTTGCGTAGTATGATTTGTCTTTTTTGGACTTGTTTTGTGTTACTGTGATTATTTGTGCCTGATTGGTTACCGAATACCCTTAGGTTAATAATCTGTCTCTTGGTTCGATTTTTTTACGTTTCGGTTGCTCTTCCTTCGCCTAAATGGTTAGTTAGACGACTATTTTCCTAATAAACTTCTCTCTTCGTTTCAGTGGCCTGGTCACAATCTGATTTTTCGAAGTATTTTACAGAAGCTCACAGTTTTTGAGATTTTTATTTAAGCTTTCGTCCAACTTGGTTGTATGTTCCAGTGGTGCTGATTTCATTCCTTAAGTTTTGTATTTTCCTGGTTATTTATATCAGTTTCTTGTACTTTACTGAGTTCAAGACTTTTTGTGAAACGCTAAAATCTTAAACCTTCTTCCATTAGTTCACACTGAAAAATTGATAAAAGTATGTTTTCTCTGAGTTTTCTGGGATGAGGCTGTAAAGGTTTGCGTTCACTGGTTTTACTAGGTGGCGACATATCCCTAACCGGCGAATTTAGTTGGTTTATAACATTCCGGATCAATAGAATGCCTGTAAGTTCCAAGCACCTATCTTGTACGCATCTGCCTATTAGTGCGTACAAATTGGCGCGAAGTTCTTAAAAATCGAACGTACATATTTGTTGCATCCGCTCAAACAGAAAATGATCATGATGATTAGCTTTGGTGAGTTAGAATGCTTGTTTGCGTGTCCCAATCTGATCGCCAGTTTCATTTTTGTAATATGGTATAAATCCATTACTGATCTACAGTACGCCTTCACTGAATCTCAGTAACCAACATATCTGCCTACAAAGAACAAGTTTATAACATCTAAATTTCAATCCGTTACTTGGTTCCCGGTACTTGCTGCGTAAAGCAATAACTGGTCTTAACGTTTTGACTTAATTACTTCTTCCCCAATCGGGTACTCTGTAGTTCCGAAATTTCTGTAGGTACCATGAGCAAGTAACCGACTTCAGTAAATGGTTTGGACAAAAAATAAAATAAAACCAGCTCCTTTCAGGCACGGCCCTAAGATAGTATCTCGAAGTAAATGGACCGAAAATGTGCCCAGAAGCAAACAACGGTTATATACAGCGTCTTTTGGTGGAGTTTTGGTGGTTCTTTTGATAAATTAATAGGATACCAGATTCTTTCTTGACGAAAGGAATTTGCCCGTTGAAATTCGGTCGTCATAATTAAGACTAGTTGGCCGACTTGCATGGAAAGCTCTCCCATTGCCTGGTGCACAGTGACTGCACACGAGTAACTACATGATGGGTAGGATTTCAAGGGTTTTATTTTTTTATGTTGAAACAACCTACTTTAGAAAGCTGAGAAGCTTACTAAAGGTGATACATCCTTATTGGCAAGCATCAACTAAAAGCCTCTCACTAATTGGAAGAGGCATTTGAACCGGAATATTTTGTCTAGGAGTTCAACACCACTATTAAGCTACAGGAAGACGATTAATGGTATGACTATCCCAAGGCCAGTTACAGAGTAAAAAATCACCAACGTTTACCCACATGGTTCAAGTCACGTGATCTGAGACCACTTGGCTTCCCAGATATCAACTTCTGGCGGAGGAGAGCCTTTGGGGTCAGTTTAACTGTTCCAACTAATTAAAGTTTAACCCATCATTTTGTATACAGAATCAATGTGGGATTTTGAATTTTTGGAGAGCTAACTTCTGTAAAGAGCGGGGATTGTGAGTCTTTAACCTCACTGCCAGTCATGCAGAGTACCGTAAAGCTGTTTCGCCCTTGTCAAGACTTACCTGATCTACATCAGAATGATCGAGTGAATATTGATTTGAAAAGGAAAGTGTTGCACAAAATGACGCAAAATATTTCCTGGGGAGTCATCGCTCGATGAGACAGGCTGGGTGATATGAGTATGTGATTTTTACGACCGACCAAGCGCATGTCTTCAACGTTTCTGATCAATTCCGAAGAGGAATTTAGGCTGTGTAACTTTTCCAACAAACTTTTTGCGTTTGAATTCCGCTCAGTGCTATTGAGATGTTCACAAATAGTTTAGAAACAAAAATGAGGCTGTGTTGGAAGGTCAAAACATACCGTAGAGGAGTAAAATCTTATAATCCGACGTTTTGGTTGTTATGGGCAACCTTTTTCAAAGATTTCTGCAATCAGTTGATTGTAAAAAAGAATAAGGAAAGTATAAATCTGTGCTTTTTAAGTATTAACCACTGAACTTAGTAGGAAAAATATGAAGAATATCGACTCTTACCTCGCTGGTATTACCTCTATATCAGGTGTAGACGGAAAATGTAGAAAGTAAAAGGTGACGGAAAATACTGTGCCATTGAATTCATGCATAAATAGTATATTTTGCTAGAGTATTACTCGAACTACTGTGACGGAATGAGTTGAGGAGGTGAGCCTACCGAAGGGAGAATTCTATAGCCACCTATAAAAGTATGGATTATGGGAATAATAAACTGTATGGGACTCAGCAGGTTTGTAGGGATATTTTCACTGTGAATTCTAAAGCAATTATGCTTCATGCAGCTTACAAAAAACGGTTTTGCAGGGGATTTTTTACGGCTAAGTTTTTCAGCAGGTTTCTATTCTTTGGTCGTAGGTCTGGAATCGGTCCACTGTTTTTATCTCCACATCTGGGAAAAGTTATCCACTCATTTTTCGCCCACTATTTTTTGTAGTTGGATATTAAAATGGCCCCCAGAAAACGTGAGATTATTTCACAATGCTCTATTCATGCAAATTGCTATAATTTTCTAACGCGGTTTCAGCACACCCAACTAATTGTTATACTCTGTACCAGATAAATTAAGACTTTCCGAGAATTTTAGCGTGGCATGAACTGGAGCGTTAAGCAGAAAGTCGAACACTAACTCCGGCCTTGACATGACGTACTACTCATGGGGCTGCTAAAATCTCAACAGTCCATTATCTGTCTCGCCCTCTTTGGAGCTCGGCATTTGGCGTGATTCAGGAGATTCTGCTGAGCTCATCAACAGAAAAGTGATATACAAATGAGTATACCTCGTCAGTAAATCTAGTCACTGCATCACGCGCACTTATATGCATTTAAGGTGGTTGAATCTCGGTTCTCCATATTAGTGCTGTTGCCTTTAGTGCTTATAATACTGAAATCGTTCTCAGAACGCCCAAATTAAGAGGTCGACTCTCGACGCCTAGAAGTTACGGAGCGAACTGAATTAGAAAACATCAGTTGGCCCCACCCTGATTTTAAATAATCTACAAAATTACACACTCATGCTTTACGAATCTTCCAGGTGGTAATAAGAGTTGAACATAAACTATTGAAAGACAGTCGATGTCATTCGATACATCTGAACTTGTTCATTCTTGTCTTCATCATAATTTGTCCCTAAGTTACATAATTCCCCCCAGCGAAATTGGTGACATTGTAGGTCTCCTAATTGAAACAATGTCCGCATTCTTGGGTTTTCTTGGAAAACACAGCCATGATTTCGATGATAGCTTTTAAGACCAATAAAACGAAGACATTCGCTTGTGTGCGGAATGAAGATTCTCCAAAGCTAAATGTGAAAAATTACCTGAATCTTAATAAATCATTATAACCTTAAAAAATATCTCACAGTTTGCCATCGGTTGGATTTTGTAAGAGGACGATATGTTTAATTTCGTGTCACAGTGGTCACTGTGTGCGACTGAATCGTTTCCGAGCCAGACGCTCACGATGAATAAATTGACTTATGATAAATGCTGGCACTTGAGATTACAAAAGGAGAAAATGCTAGGAGAATGACGAAAGGCTTGACAGTATATGGTTCGCCGAGGGTTTTAGTCTTTCGGTGGCGTAGCAACAGCCTGCATCCACTTGAGTCCGCCAGCGAAAACGCAATCTTTGCAATATCAGGGCTGGTATTCGGTATGCACTAATAAAAGTTCGTTTGTTGTGCTATATACAACGTTGAGCTACGTGTCATAAGTATCGGTTTTGGGTAATATTTCCTGAAAAGGAGTGTATAGTCAGCAATATGGCTCGGTTGCCTTCCGACGTCAGCAATGACATTATGCTACATAAACATTGCTGAGGAGCAACTCACGATTGAGTTTTAACTTAATGTTTATCTTTGGCTGGCTGGCGCACCGTAAGTACAAAACTGGGAGGTTTGTAAAATATAAAAATAGCGTCTTCAAATGATTCACCTGCTTATGGTGTCAAGGCCTAAGGAGAGGCGCTTTTCACGAAAGTGACGAATTCCGGGTTCGGTTTAACCACTACATCTTTCACTGTTTCCATGCGACTCATCTGGGGTTTAGTTGGAATAAAAAGCCTCAAATAAAAATTACACTTTAATTGTCCCATTCACGAGGATATCTTCGGAGGTAAAACAGAAATTGAGGATGGTACGGAATTACTCTCGGTTGCAATCTCTTCTATGAGAAGGATGTCCCCAGACAAGGAAAGGAAACGCATTTCGGAACTGTTAATTTACTCTCCAGGAGGAATATTCAAAGTGGAAATGCTATTTTCTATTGATTCATATTTAATAGTCGACGGTCTCGCTGAAGACTTGATATTATAATCGTGGATGATGAACCGTTTCTCCACATTAGAAGGCTGTGTTTAGATGGTCCAGTTGAAGTTTCAGCCTAGATTGCGCTCAAACCATCACTTTTTGGAACAGAGTGTAATATGATAGGGCATTTTCTGCGAAGCTGGAAAACAGAATGAAGCGGTGAGTGATAACTCAATATTTATCAGGCTTTCAAAAAGTGCCACTCTATTCTTTGAAGTGTTAGAATGCAGATTCGTAACAGATCATCTCATTTTGTCGTTTTGCTTGATTCCCCCGGGATGATGCCGGTTATGAAGACTGAAAACCACTACAATGTTAACTGTATTCAGAATTATGCTCCGGAGACAAAGAAAGCACTCAGTATCTGGAGGTTGCACCCTCAAATGATGTAAGATATCTCATCGCTCGTCCAAAAAAGTGGTTCGGACACCCAAGAAAGATTAACTCCTGTTAACGTAGCAAAAACGTTTCATTAATTTTCTAAGTACCTCCCAGGAAGACACGATGGTGGCCAGTCTGCCAGTAGGGAGATATCAGTTCACATACGTCAGAGGAAAAGAGCTGTCGAACGTTCAACATTCATTTCCACTCGGTTTGCGGTCGCCGTCGAACTCAGGTCACATTATTGGGAACTACTTGATCACATGAAACGTAAGGACTATCAAGACGAAGCGCTCTAACTTTTAACGTCGAAGACCGAACAGCAGAAGAAAGCTCCAGCTCTCAATAAAAAACCCCTCAAACTTCGGGTCACAACAACTAACAACCAAACACAGTCGAGAACGGTGAAATTCACTTGTATCAAAATCCAGTAGGTCACGCCGGTGCTGTGGATTGTCAGAGACAAGTAAGACAATCATTTCCAAACGTCCCATCTTGAGCTGTACCATCTCTGCAACGAACAACCTACCTAAATATTTAGGCAATTTGGTAAGGCCACATACTCACCTAGTGATAGGTTAAGTAAACGACTCTTCTGACTTTCCGAGATGTTCATAACAAAGACGGTAAAGTAGCAGTCAACTCTGATGGAAAAGCCTCTTATAATAGCATACGATTTAAAGACTGTTTTTCATAAAACAAGCCGTTGTCGAAATTTTAATGAACCTTGTCAGTTAGCTGTGCTCGGATAAGTCCATATATGAGCGGACGAACTGAAGTAACTCAGCTGGGTAGTACAGTAAGATAACGCCCATAAAGGCACATTAACCAACAAATGGTGAGAACGCTACCCCAAGCGATGGGACAGGGGGTCACCGTCAAAATATCTTGCAGAAGTGGCATTTCTCACAACAACCCGGAGACTTCGGAATTATGGCTTCCCACAGGACCGAGCTTGTCGTCTATTTCATATTCTCAATCTGCACCTCCTTGTGGTCAACATAATCAAACTGTTAAGTATACGGTGTGTCCTACCTAATGAGTCCAACCCAGGACAAACGTTGTCGTGTGAGTGAACCACATCTTTGTCGTAAATTTAAGTTGTTCATAAAACAAAAAAAGCCGAAGTTTGGGAACGGTGAAAGAAGGTTTTGTCAGAAAAAATCTAAAGCCTGCTACTAATAATAAAGTCTGCATACCGAAACCTCACAACGACCGATGTGATTCATTAATTGAAATTCAATTTCAAAAAAATGTGATTATTCTGATTGTTTTAGCCTTCCCCTCATTTTTTACGGACGCATAGAAGCAGTTTCTTCGTTAGCTGTAATTAACTTATCTGAGTGAATAAGCCGTCGGGAACAAATGATCAGAAATGGATCTCGATAACACAGAAAATGTCGGTAATCCCAGCATAAGTCGTCGTATCGTAGGTGTGACTCGGAGTCTCTGTTAGCATGTCTTGTTTAAAATACTGCAAGGCATATGGGAACCACAACTGAAAAAAAGTGTTTTTTAAAAAAGGAGCTGTCGTCCACGCTTAGTCGACCGTAAAGGCAAAAATAACCCATTAATCACGGTTGCATCTTACTGAACTTTATAAACCACCCAGTTTGTACGATCTTGTTATCTCACATAAGCGTCACCCGGTATAATGAGAAAATTTGTACCAACCTCAATTTACTTAAAAGGTGAAAGAACCACTTTAATTGCGATTTCCAAATTTCTACCCTCGTTTTCTGAGGCAACAGGTGAGTAAATGATCATGTTGTCGGCCTCGACTGACCACACTCCCTACACCTACGGCATTAACCACACATTAGCTGTGTGCATATATTACCGAACAACGCAAACTAGAACAAGAGTTTTAAAGAACTACAGCTATTCGAAATGTGTAATCAGCTAAACGCATGAAATTTCAAACTTACTACGTAGGGCTGTCTGGAGTTCGTCAAATTTTTCAGCGAAAACTGACAAGATCATACGGATATCTAACGAAAATGGTAGTAATAGCCAATCAGAATTCGGACGGTTCCTGTTCGCCTTATTTGCCAACACATTTGCAGTCAAATGCCTCAACACACCGGTTGCGCACTCACTCAGAAACTGTCTATTATCCCCTCACCCTCTTCGCTATACTGGTGAGGTCAGAATTTCAGTGTGTGCTTGTTTTATTTGGCTAAATGCGAAGTGAATCCAGATAAATTTTATAGGTTGCTGCATTGTTAAGCTGCTCTGTGACCGGCCGTGTCTGGTCTCGAATTATTTTGCCGTATGCGAGATAAATTTGGTCACTGTCTATAGAACAGCCCGTCCACGTATTGTTCGCTAGAAGATGGTTTAAAAGCATCCAAGTCAGTGGCATGAAGCTGAAGGCATAGAAATAGGTAACCACGAAATCCGTAACGGAAAGCAATTTGCCAGTGGGTTGCTCCACAGGTTGATTGTGCCTTACAACGAATGTTCAAACTACATAACATGGGTGTATTAATGTAAGAAGATAAAGCATTTCATCCGATTTGCACAAACCAAGAGAGTAGAGATGAACCGCAATAGTTGGAGAATGTCAACAGTACGCCACTGTTTGAAGGAAAGGACAGCCGACATGCGACTGACCACTATCGTGAAAGCGGCAGTATCCGCACTGAAGACAGAATGCAGCAGACTTTCTGTTGAACGATCTCTACAGTGGCAGTCTGGAAGAAAATATAACTGAAGAACGATGTGGACTCCAAAGTGAACGTGGCGCGACTTGTTTTTATTCCTGCAGCACGTCAACTGTAGGAAGATTGCGGGAAACAGAAACAATTCTTTTTGGCTTAGTTCCTTAATTTTCGGCAGACTTTAAGAGGACGAATATGAGAGTGTCTGGACCCTAGTAAAAGACCTCGGCTCTCCAGAAACAGTTGTCACTTTATCTCCCCAGCTCATTCTGGTCTGGTTGTTCCTGTGGAACGTCGTTCAGTCGATACCTAAAAGCGACCTTATTTCTCAGGAGATTTCAACGCCGAAAGCTGAAAAGATTTACAGATTGTGGACAGCTGCCTCGGCTATATGCTGATTTCAAGCAGCTTTCATTCGACATGAACTTAGGTAGAGATCAAATTCATATGGCTACATGGAGCCTTCAGATCGCGCGCCAACATTTGCCGACGGCGAAGATCACTAACTGACTACCCATCCTTTTGGAGCACTTCTGTGGATTCTGATCATGCACTCGTCCGTAGTTTCTCCTCTCTCAGTTTCTCCTGGCCCGCGTGAGGTGGACAATTTGCGTGACAACTTGAAGTCTAGCAGATTCCCAGAGTTAAACGAATTTCTCAGAACCATCTCCTGGACTTTACTGCAACTGCTCCACAGTTACAGACTGACAGAAGATCGCCATGTCTTTGCACAGTGCTGAGGGATTCGCCTGCTTTGTGGTATTGCCAGATCTATTCGAGAACTGTATATCAGGCAGAAAAATGGCACTGCTTGAATCTCGAAGAAATGTGTCCGACGGTCCCGGAAATATTCGAAAACACCTGCGATCGGAACCATTAAGTATAAGACTAGTGCGATCATTTTTAGAGGAGAAGGATGCTTTGACCACTGGGTCGAACACTACGAACAACAATTCGCGTGACTACCTGGTCAGATTCTCGAACAGCGCTAGGACCTAGGATGCTGAGCCTTTAAATCTCTACGGTATCGGAGGTTTATGACTGCACACATTGCAAGTGCGAACTAGCTCCTGCTGCGGATGCCTCCCCACTCGCATTCTTCAAGGTTAGGATGATAACTTCAGTGAGCTTTGTTGGGGAAAGGATTACCCCAGAAATATGGGGAGAAATGATGATAGACTCCCTTTTAAAAAAGAACCGTAGTTAACGACAAGACTTTTGGTGTCACTCGTGGTACGTCGCATTGTGGTGGTCCGTGAAGCGTTGACTCGAGAGCAGCAAGTGGGAGTTCAGCCTGGTAAGGGTTCCCTTGACCATGGCTTCAAACACCATCGAGAAGTGGAAAAATGCCATACGTATAATTAACCCAAAATTTCGGTATTTGTGGATTTCCAAGATGTGTTAAATACTGCTGACCGGCCCCTTCTCCTCAGCACGTCTGCTCAGCAAGGAATACTCCTATGTTTCTCAATATAATAAGTTTTTTGTATTCTCAGACTTGCAGATATATGGCGATATACAGAAAATTCTATAAAAGCTTTCATGCAATCAGTGATTTCCGGCAAGGATATCTATTCTTTCCATTCATATTTAATTTCTCGATCAACTTGTTCTTGAGATAAACTGCAGAAGTTCTTCAAAACCATGGCGTTCAAAGAGCTGCTGATGAAAAACTTGTTGGGTTGGAATAGATAAATAATATCGTCCTCGCCTTCAGAAAAAAATGAAGGGATAGGTACCACCGTCCATTGGCATATGATTTGCACCCACAAGGTTTGATATTATGCTTCTGGAAATGCATACACTGAACATGCCACTTAAATTCCAAGGGCGGGGGGCACTCATTTGCGGAGCGTTTTACAAATCTTGGAAGTCGTATACATTCCAGGTTTAGTGTGAAAGATTAGGTAGGCACATGAATCCGTCAGGCTCGGGTGGCAAACACCGATTTGAGACGTCTGTGACGGCAAAATGGCCTACCCTACAATCTTAGGGGACGTGCATAATAAACTACAGTACGTGCTACTTTTCGTTCTACGGTTATGAGACGTGACCTGACGTGAGCTACAGAACTGAGATATTTTCAGGTTTTCGACAGCCGTTGTCTGAAAGCCGTATCCTGTATAGACAGCCGTCAATGAATCTGCAACTCAGTTAGAAAATGACTGTCGGGTTATGTAACTTTGAAGTTAGTCGGAGAATGTATCCAGCACCCAATACTGCGGTATTTGGACCATTTATTGAGCATGCCGAATACTCGTTTACCGAAAAACTGTTGTTCTCCGCGCCCAATTCTGATCGGCAAAAGGACAGAGATGGTCATTCTTTTACCTGGCAGGGGTATGAAAGCGATTGCAAAATGCCTGGGTACCCTCGGCGCGACTCATTTTTCAGGACAGAGCTCAGAGTTACCCTCCCTGTATGTCGTTGTGGACGCTGCAAGATGTTGATACTGCTGTTTTCGACTTCGATCCAGATTGTCTGAACGAGTGTCTGGAGAAGTTGGTGCCTTAGAATGACTTTGGTTGTCTTTCCCATCTACTTTTACTCTTTTCTTCACAACAACGTTTTCAAATAATTTGTGGCTCTACGGTAACAAAATCTCAGTGTTGAACATGAACTTGATGACGCCTATGCTATCGGAAATAAACTAGAGGCAGTTGTTCTGAGTTTGTGCAATATCTTTGAAGCAAGGTAAGACCAAACTGATAAAATGACATGGCGGAACGTTCTGTTATAGTGATAAGGTATGGGAAATTTTGCATAACCAAGAATATTGGTTTGGTGAAGCATTCGTTGCAATTTCATCAAGCTAGAATTTATTTATTGATTTCTGCGCACACAAAATTAGAGCTTGTAGAGATGTAATAAGCTGAGCAGTGCCCTGAATATGAGACATAAATGGTGAAAGTATGGTAGGATTGTAGTCTTTACGCATATTGGGGGATTTTCGAAAGCCAGCTTATTTTTGTCGGTGACGCTTAGCATGGTGTTGATGACTGAAAGTATGACGTGAGGTGAATTGACTGTGTGAACGACAAACTTTACCGATGTTTGTTTATCGGTTCCATCCGGCATTAATATTTTAAAACATTCTTCAAACGGTCCCTTTTGTACTCAATAGTTAACCAACCCAGATCACTTCTGTAGATTTGAAAAGGCTAAGGGATTACGTCACCCAAGTCAGGAGAATATGGACTACAGGAAATGAGTGGACTGGACGTTATAGCATGAGTGCTTGACGGACTAAAATGGTCCTGTCGATTGGTGGGCAGAAGCAAGTTTCATGTAGGATGTGCAGGGATGGATGTGACGAAGACCACAAAAAATGAGAGGTTAAAGCGAAAGCTGCATAATAAACAATGGCGGCGCCAGGCAACTGAATTTGCTGCACCAAGCCGCCTCATGTTTCAGTTGGTACTATATTCGAGATATCGCGATACATGTATATACGTAATGCACTACTACTGGAAACATCACAAACGAGGGATTCAGTTTGGTTCCAAGCGAGTCTCTCGCAAAACCAAACTTGTTTGCAAATAAATGCTTGGAATAGTTTAAATATGGCGCAAGCAAGCATCGTATTTACTTATGGGATGAAACAAAAAAACATTTCCCTGGATGTGTTGTTGACGACCTTATATCAAGAGGATTATTTCGAAAACACAAACCATTCCTCAGAATTGCCTTTGGCCGTTCATCATTGTCATAGGCATGAAGGTAAGTCTGTTTTTCTACAAATATATGAATGGATATCTAGTCTAGTTAGCTTAAAGTCTTCTGGGACAACTTATATTCTTCAATTAGGAGACTTGGAGCATAGCAAGGCAAGGCTATCAAGATGAGCTCGGATCAGCTTGATCAGCCATGCTGGTGATCTAGCCGGTAGAGCCTGAAGACCCCAATCAAACATTCGTGATTCTGAAAGTTACCTTTTCCATTTATTGTGTTACCAGGTTGCTTTTCATAAGCGTATCTTTCAGGAGTAGCTGAGACTGTAGACTGCACTGGGCTCTCACCGACTCATATCAGGCGCAAGGTGGAATACAGCTTTTTTCCTGGTAATAGTGGTTAGAGTTTGATTCGCACCGTAGCTGAAATACGGCCTTAAATATTAAACAACGGTTAGGTTGCAAGATAATTAATCGCACAGTCAACTGGACTGAGGCGAGGAACCCGACCTTACGATGGTTTCAAAGATCATATTTTAGGAGTACGGGCTGTCCTGTATGACAGGCTTGCAGCCTATCTTCAATTGGATAGTAGATTAAAGTAGGTGAATGCATATGTGTTGGGTCCCATGCAGCAATACGCTACCCACTTTAATTCGTATTCCAGTGCTGAGCTGCCTGTGTGCATTTTTCGGTGAATAGCGTAGTCGAATTAGGCAACTATGGGTTTCACCCTCATAAACACGCAAGTCATTTTCATATATACAACGGCCGTAAATAATCTTGTTCACGTTTAGGCAAATATTGTGGACCAGTAAGAACACCCACTTTCCCGGATAGTTCTTGCAGAAATTCAGGCGAAATTTGCCAAGTAGTTTATAAGATGGAGTCAAGATAGTACCTTCAGATGGTATGCTGGCTCAGACGATTGAATTACTTGCAGGAGGGTCGTCTGGGTTGGCTTTTGATGAAGTACAAGCAACCTAAACTTTGAAAATCTATGAGAAGCAATCTACCGTTTTAACTTTCGTATTTGTTTTTTTGTTTCTACCAGCAAAAAATGGTCCGGCGAGCCAACTACAGCTACTGCTTCCACAATGGGTGTTTTCTTATGGGTGAATAAAGCGAGTAAATTTGAATATTGAAGTCACCATTGAAGCCAATGGCATGCGCATTTAAAGACTTCAGTGTCGTGTGAGAAAAGATAATGTACCGTGGCCAGACAACCGCACTTTATCCTCAAGGGACTCGCTGACTCCGAGCTAATTTTGACGGTTTGTTAGACTCTAATCATGACTGATTTCAGGCTTGACTTAACCCGGCTTTGTGCCACATATTATATCCGCCCATATAGGTTTCAACCAAGCGATGTGATATCGAGAAATCTGACTCCACTCTGCGTTATTCTAAATGGAATGAGTGCATTTCGCTCGTAGTTACCTTCTCGTGTGGATCACTCAACATCATTGGGTATTTTCTTCTTATTTGTCCCGAGGAGGATTCAATAAAGTTATTCGAACAGTTTTGTTACGGTTGAGACACAGTAAGGTTCGGGTGTAAAAATAACTACTGAGGTATAAAATGATTTGACACAATCTTGTTGAAGACATCTCAAGGAAGCAGACGTTAATGTCCGTTGGAAACAGACTACACTGGCCTGTACACGTTTTAATGCAGGACCTGTTTTATTGAGGTCTCTTGTGTTTGAAGTCAATATTCTTCGAAAATATGCAAGACCCCCTCCCCCAAGCAGTTTTAACAGTCAATGAGCATCGAAATCATCCTTCGACATGTTTGGTATAGAAGCTTGCCAAAAGCAACTCCATAGCAAATTAAGCTGAAAAATAGTGGAAAAATAAAAGATATCCAATGATTGATTGTTAAAAGCAGCAGAGAGGAACTTTTAGTTAAGTTACATACATCCACCGCATGGTGTGAATGACTAATCCCTAACGATCGTTGCGGCTTATAAGCATTTCTATAAGTACACAGTATGGAAATGGGACATGATATATAAAAATCATATGGTTTTTTCCAAGTTTATGACGTTAGGATCCTGATTGTTGTTAGAATCTGGCTGTTCGTCTGAATACTCTTCACTGGTTTGATCGGATTCAAAGCGCGCAGGATCGTCAGCCCAAAACTCCGGTGGTGGCTTTCCATCAAATCCTTCATATCCATATTCCAAAGCTTGATCTAGATTCATTGCTGGATTTTCTTGCCCCTCAAATTTAACCCACGGTGGGATCACTGATGTTTTCTGCCCATGATCTCGCGGAACCATACCAGTTGTACTAAACGTAGGAGGAATTGATTTACCTGGTTGTAAAAGAGAGCAGATTTGAGTAAGATTTTTTGAACATAAGGATGAACAGGTGCAAACAAATTAGGCGAATACATACAGTTCAGTCTTCCGTTAAAACCGCATTAGTTTGCAAATGAGTACGTTTTGCGAACCATATACAAAACGGGTTCAAGCAGAGCATAAGATTAACAGAGAATCAGCGATTGCACCTGCCTGGTGAGCAGCAAGAAAGGCGAAACTGGTCGTGGCCTATGGAAGAGTTTTTAGCAACCTTATAAGTAACCGGGTCACTTGGTTGAGTCACGTGAACTCACTATGACAGCTAATCTAGTATGGGGGATTCATCTTCATGGCTGCTGTAATGGTGTTTGTGGACCCCTTCTAGCGTGGATCGTGACTACGTGTCATTCTGGTGTGTATGCTGTTCTACTTTTAAGGAATCCCACACTCCGGATTACTAGGCATTTACAAACCAATATGATCGAGGAACCCGGAACATATCAGAAGAAATATATCGCAAAGATGCACAGGTTCCCACGTTAACCTCATCTCAGTTCGCAGTTGCTCGTCCTACTTCAAATACATCCATTCAGTTATTTCTTCTCCTGCTAACGTAATTATCCCGATGACATGCACCATTCGATCATATAAATAGGCGTTTATTGGTATTTTTCAAGCAATCTGTGGTGCGATATCTCGCTCGGTGTGAAATACTGGTGCTCAAAGTGTGCCAATGTGTATGAATTAGTAAGCATGCCATCTGACAAAAATACACACCTCGTTTAAAGCCCAATAAAAACTGGACACCATAGTTGACAGAATTTGACGTAGGGACATGAGGTTTTGCGGGAAACTGGCTTGCACTGAGGCAGTTGCGGCTCCAGTAGACAATAACCTTGAATGAATCATGTATGTTAGATGCCAGTGTTTCATGAAAACCGACTGGACCGGTGATGATGAGTAGAAAACGTATCGATAAACGATGAAGAACCACAATGATTGTACGCTACACATACGGTTGTGGCAAACTCTGGAAACAGTGACAACATTACTTAAGGTGAAACTCGCATAAGCGGCATCAGGAAGGGTGAATTTCAGAAACATTACCAATTATGCTACAGAGGTTTATACTGAATAAGGAAATGTATTCAGCTCGTGGCATATTAAAGCCGAAGAAACAGACCGGGTGGAAGAATGCAATTCACATGTTTTACTGCACACTCCTTGTTAATACAATGTGCTCAGTGAAAAGTCATACAGCGGTTCAGAGTAACGTAAGTTGAATCCTTGCTTTCTCCTTTGATCATGTGCGATATGTGTGACAAAATCCACGAATTATTCACAGTGCTGATGTAAGGTGCCAAAAATACACTGATGCGAGGGTTAGCGGCTCATGGCTTTCCGCATATTTTTCTGACTTTCCTTTGTCAAGATCTATGAGGCGGTTCAGGACTGAGAATGGAATTCTCTTTTTCTGCCTCAATATTTTACTAAGCCTGAGTGTTTTGACAGTGATCTGTGAAAACTGGTGTAGCGGAGGAGAGGAATGTCCTTCTGCATACTTCGAACCTAATGCGCAGGAGAATGAAGCTCTCACGGCACTCAAATAAATGGTTGGAAAATTCCACATAAAATGTCACTCTAAATCAGCAAGATCATCAATTACCCTCTTTATTACGTTGTTTTCCACCTTGAATATAAATTCTGACATATCCGGAAAAATAAAGGGAAACTGTTCGACAAACCTAGATGAATCCTCCTGTTGTGTATTCGATTCAAAGGCGTGCTATTCCGTCTTGATAATTACTCCACTTTCTACGTCTCTTTCGCACAAGTAAAGCTATGTCGTCGACATAATAGTCCCGCACAACGGATTGCGGTATAATTGCAAGACAAATGCTCCTGGAGGCGACTTTAATTTACTATCAGTGAGAGGCTGACAGGAAAAATCAACCGAAATTTTGTATTCCGGCTGCAAGGAAAACAAATGTCATTCGTGTTCAGCTCCTACTCAGAATGGCTATATGGGGATTTTACACCATGCATGCATTTCACTTCCACAGTTCTACTTTTTTGCCCATTGACAAACACAAAACTAAATAATCTTCTAAGCTTAGTTATGCTATTCCAAATCTGAAGGGATTGTCTTGAGGACACCCCAAACATACAGATGATTCTAGGTGGTTTGCCAAGGAGTTCGTGCACTTCAGAATCATCCAGGAACTTGGTGACGCAGGTTGTGTAGGGTCAGGTTGGTGTGAATAAAAGTGGCTATCATTTTTTATCCCACGGGGTAGGTGATAACCAAGTGACTGTAAAATTAAAATAGACCGCTATTTTAATGACCATAGGTCATTAAAATGATGGAGACTTACCGTGAGTAGCTGAACCATTTGTCATTCGGTCAGGAGTGTATCGTTGATGTCCATTGGGCAGTTTGAATCCGGGTTGGAAGACAGAGTAATCGATAGATCCAGTGAAATCCTTTTCACCTAAGTTCACCAGTATTAAAAACAGTATTAAAAGCAGCTCCTCACGAGGAAAGGGAGAATGAAGAACTTTCGATAAGACTTGGTTCGAAGGACAGACAATTAAATTAGTTGAACTAACTTTAGTAACAGTGACAGATTATCTTCCACTTATCGCGTAGGTAAATATATTTCAACAAAGCTTCAATCGCTGTACATTTTAACGATGTGGGATACTGAAACCACTATAACAGGGCTTACCGGCATCCCAGGGGTCGTTGAACTGACTATCCATCCCCAGCTGATCACTGTCTAACCCACCAGATCTCGCGGTGTGATGTTTTCGATCCCGGCGTTTTCGGCAGCAACAGCAGACTAAGACAATGATGATTACAACTGAAACAGAATAGACATCTGTCACATCAGTACTAAAGTTTAGTGTGCCCAATGCAGTTGCATTTTCATTCAGTTAGCTTGATCATTAGGCCAGAGTAATGCAACTACCCGCTTAGTTTTAATTGAATTATAGCATCCGAATTTCGAATAGTTACTTGTATAACAACTTGTAATGTGGAAAACTGTCTCCGAACACTAAATAATCAGCAGTCCCTTAACAATGTACAAAGATTAACTAGTGTTTATCGTATACCCCCCTACCTGCTACGAAGTTGGCTCAAATATGGTATTCTTATTTAATAAGTTTAAGATTCCTAGGAATTTAAGTTTAAGCTCAGTAAGAGACCCAAATTTATTCGCCAAATTTCAGGTTCTAATCATTTGTTTTCAACCAAGGAAGCTTCGCAACCCTAGTTTCGTCCCAAGCGTCAATCTTATAATGGAAGACAGTATGGAGAGAAACAGAAATAGGCGTAATACGAGTAATGATCAATGACAGTCAAACGTACTTGAATATCCCGAATCAGCATGTCGTACACACTGTTCCACGTTAAAAGATGTTGAACTTTAAACGTAGCAGATATCCAGTAGAAAAGAGTCGTGTTTGGTCTGGACGGATGCAGTAGACTAAAAAGTCACTTTCAAGCCAATGTTAAGGAGCAGAAAGAGTTTTTCTCGTGATTTGTTGACGTATTCATCTAGATTTGTTGTTCTCCCTCTTTTATACCGAATGGATATCAATGTAAAGAGGGCCACCGGCTGTTTATTAAATCCAGAGAATAATTGAAAGTTAAGTTTATCCTTTTTAGAAGTTCGCTACCCTTAGAACTCTCCTATGCAGCAGTTTTTCCGGGTTCTTGGAAGACCAGATTTTTGAAGCACGAAAGTTTTCATTGCCAAGGTACGATTGATCGTAAAGGTTGCACAGTTTAAAATTCCACATCTTAAAGCTGAATGTATCAGGCTTGACTTTAAATAGTAATGATGTGAGGAATGCTGCGCAGCTGAAGAGATGAAGCCCATTCAACTCATAGAATAAAGTGAATAATTTAGTTCATCATTACATTTATGAGAAAACTGTGTCACATTCACGTTAACAACACTAAAAATGAGGTGGCTGAAGCATGTTTTCAGACGGCCCGTTGGAAGTGGAACTCTAATAGCCGCCCAGTAAAAGGACAACCCGCTTGGAGTTACATGAATTTTTACGGTAAGTATTTATTCATAATCTATGCAGCTATTCTTCTGCTCGCCACTTTCGTGTCATATTTTCCGATTTAATTTGCGTGTGTTTTGGAAAAAATACAGTGTGTGCATTGTCCGGGCAAACTTACTGAGGAGTATGATCAGCAACACGATTAAAAGTATCCACCACCAGACGAAACCGGCTTCCGCAACACCTTCACGTTGCTCACACAAATCCCCTGTCCATCCAGTGTCACAGGTGCATGTGAAGTTTTTGTCCATTGCAGTTGCATTACAGGCCCCGTGGGCGCAGGGATTCGGAACGCATTGTTCTGGTAAGCAAACACCTTTGGGATTCAACTTCATCCCAGCAATACAACTAAAGGGTCAAATAAATTGCGAACCTTTAGAACCAAAACCAAACTTTGGGAGTTTTCGACAAGTTACAAGGGAGAACCTTCATCTATGCTAACGGAAAACAGTCCAGTGTATGGACCCTAAAGATGTTTTCACAATATATCAGCTATTTCGCGAACAAAAACCTAAGGGGACACTCAAGGAGGTTGTATCCCATACACTATTTAAGATCAACTAAACAAAGCCTATTTACCAAGACACACGGAGCGTGAGTCTTCACACAAATGTGGGTATAAAAAGCGCTGACGCGCGGTTCAAATTTTACCGGAGAATTTCACAGGGGTTAGGCGCTGCTGGTTTATTAGTTGCTTTTAGTTCATCCAATGATACCTTGGGAAGATAACACCAGTTTATGGTTAAATAATTGTCCATACCTGTCAAGGTCCCCAGAAATGTTCTGATAACAGTCAAGCCATGGACTTGGTATCTATATAACTAATATTGTGAGATGAACATCAAAAGGAGACTGGATGAATTCATCTACACTACACGCACGAGTGTGATAAGTCACGGATTGGTCTTTAGCCCAAGAGGGTAAATCACAAACTTGAATATCATGCGATCAAACTCTGGTGTATGCATCGGATTAGCACTGCTAGGCTCCGCAAGGTAGTGATTGCTCATCACCTAAAAAATTCGAGTATGGTACTTTTTGATCTGACGTGGAATTGATGCCGTCTAAGAAACCATAAAAGCCGTAAAAATAACCTACAAGGTGTTTCTCTTAAGTGGGATTCCACGGAAGGATTAGGTTGCAAACTTCGCATTGAGGAATTTGTCGCATGCTAGCATCAGGCATATACCTAACAGATCGCAATACAGCCTAGTTTATTCTGGAGCCTCGGAAAGGTGTTGTCACATTTATTATCTCTTTCTGAATGGACCAAGCAAAAAAGCGATAGAAATGCTCTGTTATGAAAGTGAAATACAGAAGATGAAATACTTGGGTATTTTTAAACAATATTACAGCGTTTTATCTTCCTTACTGCGTTTTACAGTTTGATGAACGGCTACCTTTGTCATTCGAATAATCGACTTACGTCCACTCTTGTGAACCACTGTGCATCTGGGGTGAAAGTCAGGCAATGACAAATGATTTCAGTTTATCCAAACACCCTCTGCTCCAGAAATTTAACGAAAATGTGATACGTTCTGAGGCTAATGGGACCACTGAGTAAAGGAAGTTCATTGTTCACTTACTGATAATGTAAGAGAGCGAAGTGTCCGTGGATGTTTTATGTCCTTTGCTTTCCAATCATATGTTTTTGCCGTCCCGGAACTATCGAGTTGTTGGCAATACTCGCTATAAATCATCTACTGCTAATGCCGTTTGATTAGTCTTGGTCATTTATGGGATCTACTTTGTGCATTCAACCTTTCGTTTATTTGTTCATTCACTTATGGCTACTTATTAGCTGTTGCCTAAGTTTACCAACTTTTTCAACCTTTTAGCTGTTGCCTTTGATAGTTCAGTTTAAAAGATTTCCCACACCGAAGGATGAGTCTGTCAACCAGCGTTTTCCCCATGGATTTGAGCACCTTCTCTGCTTCGTCACCTGCTGGTCAAGTTTACGATCCCTGAGACCACTTGTAATTAAGCTATGCGGAGTAACTTAACGTTACCCAAACGGTCATGAAACCATTGCTAGCGCAGGCTTTGGTCATTTCCTTGTCGATTCCTAAAATGAAAATTTCGTGCAAAACTTTATTTTGTGGTTAACTTTGGTTACCTGAAATGTATTTCGGAAAACCACATTAATTTTGCGGCGTGATAACCGTAAACAAACACCTTCCTATAAGTTCACTCTTTGTTCCTCTTGACACAACGAAAAGTGGTTTTTATGAACAAACGTCTGCACTCCGGACTCACTCGCACCGATATCCTCTCCATTCATCTACGCACACAGCACTTGGGTCGCATGGAGGCTTCGGGTCAGAGTTGCACAAACTACTCCCGGCAGAACATGATTGCTTGCGACCATGTACAGGCCAGTCAATATGTCGCGTGTACCACGGATTTGCAATAACTTCTAGTGGGTAATCGTGCTGAATGTTTCTCCAGTTGCTATCAAAATCCACCCATGCATCATCAAGGCAGGCTGCAGGAAGGGAAAGAATTAAACTGCATGGGTACACATAAGACAGGTGGGTGAAACCTCGTTTGTTTACCTGGAACTAACAGGTTATGTGACCGTTATGTGAGCACCCTTGTGAGAAACCCCTTGAAGTAATACAGAGTTGAACGGTGACATCGAAGTTAAGAATGACTACGATGTTACAATTGGCATCTGACCATTTACGGAATTTGCCCTTCGACCTTTTTCATATCCACAGGCGTCATTTATTAACTGACAACTTTGTTTTATTTTCCAAATGCCAAGCAGAATATGAATATTTCGTCTTCTTGTTATGCGAACTTCACTTTACCAAGAGAATATGGAGATTAAATAGTTTTGGAACCCGACTGCATATCACAAATTACACTTCACGGTTTTGGCTCTACATACTGAAGAAATGCGTTGTCAACATTGTGTTTTACATAATTCTACATGAACTCGAAAATTCCAAGTAGCTATTGGTTTACTCTCCTCATCAGCATCGACAGCAATACATCTGCAATACGTACTTCTCTCTTAACCGCAAAGACAGGCACTTGAACTGTCTGGTCTACAGAAGCTCCCTCTGGGCTGGTGGAACAATGATAAAGTGATTAACTACTTATCTCAAGTTGCCGGCTTTTTAGATATCACTTCTGAAATAATTTCAGTTTTCAAGCAAACCTACCTCCGTCAGCGTCCCTGGCGATAACCAGGTCAGCAGGACCTGATTTGACCGGCGAGTGGGGTACTCGGGATGCCCGATAGAAGTCTTTGTCCAACCCATCGATCTGTATTTCAATAAAACTGAAAACACGAAAATGCCTTTTAGAACATGACGGAAATTTTTCAACGCGGCATGCTCGCCTGTCAGAAACTTTTGTCCAGCAAAAAAATGGCTGATAGATAAGGTTGCCGACAGGGTAATATTTCGTGATGGTCACGAATGAAGCGAACAGTGATGATTATGCGTAATACGGACACTGCTGGCCTATATTTGCAGCCTACAACCGCTATTGTTATGATATATGAACTTTCGAATGTAGATATTCAAGAAACGTTTGCAAGCAGACCGTAGGAAAGACAGGGGTCTCAAAAAGAGTTTCTGAATCAGCCATAATGCTGTCTCCTGAAGTCTCAAGGACGGATTTCATGGTTTGCAAACCACACTATCGCAGCCTCTGAACAAGGGCCACTATTGGGGCACTATTTTGGAGGGAATAACAGTCTGCCTAGCCTGGGATAAAGGGGGGAATGAAGTGCACTGGGCACCCTAGACAGACAATATGTAAACACAGGGTCAAATATATGTGAGGCAAATAAGAATCTCTGTGGCTTGATGTAAACTCAAACCTTAGATTCCGTAGACTGAAACAGAATATAGTTTGTGAATTACAGATGGATTCGCTAAAAAGATCCGGATGGTTGGGTTTGGTCAAGGAGGAATACAGTGAGCAATTAGTTCAGAATTTCGGTTGATTGGAAACAGAAATTTAGATGTCACACGTCTGTATCGGTCAAATTATATAAAATCAGCCATATACTTAAAAAAGTAAAGGAATGACTTTGAAACCGTCAGAGATTCGTTATTGCTGTTACCATAAAATACTAAACGGCAGTTGTATGTTTTCAACAATCATTGACCCACAACCAAAATCTTTTAGCTGCTTTGAATTGTACAAAGTCACCCCAATGCTATAAAAAACTTGAGCAAACTACATTGATACTTCCCAGATGCACATTTCCTAAGGGAGAATCTTTCTGGAAGACAGTTATACTCCTAATAGCTATACTCCAACAATCGCATGATATCGTTAGATTCCTGATAGTGGCCAAACATGGAAAGGATTACTGAATATCCAAGTGCGCTTACTAGTCCACGTAACATAGTATGGTGAGTATCAGTTGTAGTTAGTCTGTCCCGTGCATTACGGAACAGTCGTTAATCGTGCTCCCTCCGAAACGGGGACGTCGACTCAGGAAGCTCAAGCAAGAATTCAGATAGACAGTTAGCGAATTCATTGGAGATTCCATCCTGCACGTGAAGTCAGTACATGCTGTTTCATTCTTAGTGCGGTCCTCATCAGCAGTGCACATCTCTCCATTCTCCGGGGAAGTTCGAACTCGTAACCTGCTCACTACTAGGTGACTACTGCACCGTTCGTCCACGAGCGGCTGTCAGAGAGCTTTAATATGACACTTCAGTTTCGAGGTAGTCCTTCAAAGACGTTCGGTGCCAGGATTTAGTTGGTGAAAGAAGCCATCGCCATTGGGCTTATTGGTCTCACTCAAGGTGTAATGGCACAACCGTTAACTTAGTCAAGAGGTCGACATCCCCGTGATGGGGTAATTGCTGTGCACTTTCTGGTAAGCATGATGATACTCATTTGGCTTTGATTATCTGAACAGTTGTTTTAGGTGATAGCAACTTAGGAGCGCAGTACCAGCTCCACTTTAGTTACCTCCTACAGCGGCCTTTTGTGGTTTCAATCAATCAGTCTTAGATTTGTCTGCTGATTGCTCCTGCCTTTTTCGTGACATCTAGTCGTTTAAGTAGGCGATAGTATCGAATTAATTGCACGAGGCCATAAAATGTCTTGTTTGCTAGAGCCGTTTATCCTATACTGAACATCGATGAAATTGTAAGATGAGTTTGTTCAGGAATGTGAGGATAGGAGAGTGCTTACTCACCTTGGCAAAAATCCGATTTCATACAAGTGCCAGTTGCCATCAGAGACGTTCACTTTCTTTAGTTCAATTGTCACCGCACCAAATCGCAACTTTGGAATACCGTAGTTAACCTGTGCGGGAGAGATGCATGACCCAAGAATGAGACCAGCTACAGGGCGTAGGAGAATGTGGAGTTCAACGGAATTGCGGTGTTACAGGGATAAACAGTCAACAGTGTAGGCGCACTCACGCACTCACGCACTCACGACACATACTAACAAAAGTACAGCGAAACGGTGGCTAGGAAATGCGATAGCCTACGATATGAAACGCAATGGGTAGATGACACCATGGATTCATTCCATTTTGTGAACACGTGTAAACATTGTTTGCACAAATTTTAGATGTGTGCATCAGTTTCTGGGCCTCAATCTACAATAAAAGGCACAGTGGTTTAAACGGTCTGTGACTTGAAGACCGCGGAAGTAGCTCAGGGTAACGCCGGTCCCTTAGCAGCTTCAAAACTGAGTAGAAAATGAGACAACTAATAATGATATGGTAAGGATATGGTTGTACACCGGATATTTCAGAGCTGATAATGGCTGATACAGTCCAGAATATTATCGATCGCAGTGACGATTGGCGTCCGACCATATGGAAGTTCCAGTCCATTGCTGGCACATGTATACTTAACATGCCAATGATCAGATTTGTTATAAAAAGTGGTACTTAAAAAACAACCTCGGTTTAAACTATATTAGTTAGTCCACTTACCATCACTCTAACAAAATACTTTATCCCAGCACCTTTTTGATTTATAAATGTGTGCATGTGTGTATACGCAGGTTGTTGGGTTTCGATGCGGTTTGGCGATTAGAGACATAATCAACGCCTGCGCGACGGGAGTAGTTTGCTGAACCTTAGAATCGGAAGTTTGCTCTGATATCAGAAACCTGAGGCTTTAAAAAAATAACTGAATAAAACTGAAGCTCCTGGTGAGCACAAAAATGGGAGAATTAATCGGTCTTTAAATTACTTGAATACAACATCCACTGTGTTGCAATTGTTTCTGGCCATGTTTGAGAAGACTCCACACTGCCACAAATCACACTGGCGTTCTACTTATGTAGGTACAATTGGGTTCATTGATTGGCAACGTTTAAGAAACATGACACTTGAATACTTCAGAACTTGTTATGTCTGAGTCTATCATTGACCTCTCTACTTAGGCAATGTTAACAGCAATCTATCCCAAACACGTTCGCTCAACTCGGCAAATTAAGATCAACCTTAGAAAAAACAAATAGTATGGACTTCACGTCTCTAAAATATAATGCTAAAATGACGTAAGGGCAAATCAAATACTTACCGTTAGATACAAATTCCACGAGGCAACGACAAATGCTGTGAACGTCATCTTGCGTGTTCGAATACTCAGTCGTACGCGCGCCGGGACAATGTCGACGAATCTGGCATTGTATTCAGCCGCGGTGGTTGACCAGGGCACCGAAGCTGTGGAGGAGTGCGAATATACTTATTAGCAGCTTGTTACTTCCGAGCTTTAAACTGGGAGGCGAACACATGCCAGAAAATCGGTTAGTGACGAACTGAGTGCCGCAGATGGGCAGCAACATTTTGACCAGCGTACACACTTTCCTGGATGGCCTAGCACTTTCCGCACAAGACACAGCATTTAAAACCGTGGATTTGTGCAAGAACATCTAATATAATATCTTAACGGTTACAGTCACAATAGGCTGTTAGTCAGCTAAGCCACCTCTCCGAAATGTTTTTGTAATTTATGTGATTGTATGACGAAGTTGCCTTCGCTGTGGCTCCGACGCTTGTTTGCCGTAGGAAAGCACACTCAAGTGTGGTTAGCCGGGAAAGTTGTTGAAGGTTACTCATTGAGAAGGGCCTCTCTTTAGAAGGATCGGTAATGGGTTGGTACCGTTACCCCTTCTTTGAGTTTGATGATGATCACAGAGTTGTTTTTGATTCACAAAAACCAGCCACTTCAACACTCTACCAGATCAAACCAGGCCTCATGCGGAGTCTAAGGAAAATGAACGAGATTTGCTCGAACTCATATTTACTCTCAGGGGAAATAGGTTTCGGGTAACCTAATCATCTGTTTCTAGACATAAAATTATAAAATCGTGCGCAAAGTGTGGCGTACTTGTTTCCGAAAAAACGGGTATGCACATAACTGTGATGGAGTCTAGTAGCCACCTAAAAGCAGGATTGAAAGCGTTGCCCGCATTGGCAGATATTTGATATGGTCTACTGGGCACCCAGGTCCTAATTAAGTAGGTCTATCGAAAAAGGTGTTATTTCCACATATCAACTAGGTAAACAAAACTTACTGGTTGCGAACACTGCAGCTGTCATAAATCTCCATATCATGAGTGAACTAATCAATCCACCCTACTCTAATCTCTCCCACGTTTAGCCACGTTTAATCAAGCATCATTTAGTGGTCTCATGTTGTCTGATTAGTTCTCTAGAGTGGTAAAGTAAATCTTACACAAGATTACTGCGCTTGCATAGATATTTCACCAACGAAGAGCATTCGTGCTAGCACCTTATCGACCAGTGTCAGTGGCTGCTTATCGTTTCAGTCAAAAAATTCATTAAGCTCAATCCAAGGATGTCCGCGGAATAACTGTCACTCACCTTAGATCCGATCGCATATCCATCTTTGCTAGATAAGCTGTCAACTGCCTTGTAAACCAAATAGGTTTGCAGCAACCTAATTGCTCCTGTTTCACCAGGTGGAAATCTCTTCCTTTAACTGCGTTGCTTGTTTATTCCGGTTAGCAGTAAAGTGCTCACGCATTTACGGGTCAAGATATGCTCCATTACACTGTCATAAGATTTCTACCGTAAAATACTGAAAAATATATAGCGCATTCAAGTTGCGAGAGATTCGTTATTTAGAATGCTGATTTTATCAGAATAGACGGAACTTGCAAGTCAGCTACATTAGATTTACAAGAACTCCTCATAAAATGTAGGTAGATATTGGACTGTCACCTTAACATCGCCCTTCTTTCCGTCTGACGATCAGCGTTAAAAACTAAGTATTTTGATATCCTTGAAGATTCTAATGCTGACCACATTCTTATCAGGCATTTTGGTAGCTCGTCTTACAGGGTCATTCTCGATATACGTAGATGACTCCGAGAAGAGAATTTTTAGTTGATCCCTCCGGGCTCCCCTTGACAGTAATGTCACCCTCAGAATAGATGTTTTATAGCTTCTTTCAGACAACTGCATCATCGGATCGTCCTAAATGCCAGTGGACAATCAACTAGTTGTTCTACTACTTCGAACTGATGAGCGCCAATCAGTATAGAAGAAGATGAGTCTAGATAGTAAATTGAAGACTTAAAATCGCTGCAGATGCATCTATGGAATGCGTTTGAAGTAATGCAGTGTATACTTTGAATCTTCCAAAGACAAAGCGATGTTAGGCAATAATTGTTATTCTGTACATGATGGAGGGTTGAAAAGAACAAAACAGAACGTAAGTATATGCCTGTGAATAGAAACGATCGTAAGAACCATGATAGAGTCTATGACGTGAATGCCTTTCAAGGAGAGTTTTCTTAAGGCATTATACAGACAGTCAGAGGTTGTGTTCGTTGCTGTTTGTCCCACCGTATTGCCACTGAATCCCACCCCACTGACACCATCTAATTCGTGAGTCACGTTTGATATGATGGAAGGCGTACTTAGACTCTCGTCGGTGGTATGCATAGATTCTTCGGCAAACACTGATTGAATGGCCTTGTATACTTGTTCGTGAACCATACTGAAACTGGATCTGACAACACCGGTTTGACTGCTTCATGAGAGATTCGCGACAAAGTGATGGGCGTGTTTGGGCGTAGAATATTTACCAGCGAATCAAGTTACACACCCATTTTTCCAGCACTGTATCTCATAGGAAGCAGGATTCCTTCGGTGTCTATGGAACTGTTTTCACCCTGTGTAGTTAGCTGAACAAGGCTGTGACAAATGGTCCTGCCTAGCGGACACAAAAGTTTCGGATTGTAGGTATATCAGAAACAGGGTTAAAATACCGGAATCTTTGAAGCCCGAGGGACCTTCAGTATACACAGTACTGGTCGGAAAACCCCGATGAGTGAGCTTCACAGATTGGCAATGACTTTGGGTTTCGGTTAGGCAGCAGTGCGTGATACACTTGGATACACTTAGTTTACAAGAAATGGATGCGGACGGGTCTTGTTTTGACCTCCGACGTCCGGATTCATTTGAACTACAAACAGCTTGGTATTTGTTCAGTTACACACTATGGTAAATGAGAGCTAGCCAGTGCCTACGCAGCTGCAAGGGACCCACTGGTTAGAATGGACGGTAGACAGAGCGTAAAAACAAGCCCGTACTACAAAAGATTATCTCACCAGATATACTGAATCAGGCGGGCAGATAGTTTTGTCATCGTAGACTATTTTCAAAGTCAAATTTGGTTTTTGGTTAATGTCGGCACCAACTAGTAGAATATGCATAAAAAGCATCTAAGCATTTCTCCGATTCCGGTTATATGGCACTGTTTTTTTTGTCCGATCAACCATGCAAATACGGCATTATGGCAGATACAGTACATGTTTCACATTCACACCTGACGAGAGCAAAATAATGTCAAAAACCCCCATCAGATTTCACCTGCCTGTAGTAATTTCTGTCTGTTCCTTAGATTCGAAAATTTCCAGACACCTGAAAAGAATATTGCTAGTATCCCGAGAAATAAACTCATTTGCAAATAAATTTGGTTTTCAGGGGAGACTCAACTGAATCTTTCGTTTATTATATTCTTCAACTGAATGTGCTGCACAAAAGCTGCCTCACGTATCAGTTGGTACGATGTTCGAGATATCGCAGTATATTTGCATACAGGAAACTACTCACAAGTTTTCTGAAAACTCTTCGACAGCCCACGACCGGTTTCGTGCTTCTTGAGGCTCATCAGGTAGGCGCGGTCCCCGAGTTCTCGTCAACCTTATGTTCTACGTGAATCCAAATTGGACCGATTTCGACAAATACACTCATTTGCAAATCAATTTGTTTTCCACGGGAGACTCAACTGATGCTCTCGTTAATGATATTCTTCAACTGAATCTCCAATTTGGGTTCAAGTAGAACATTCGGTTGACGGAAACGCGAGGACTGCGCCTACTTGGTGGGCCTCAAGGAGGGCGAAACCGGTCGTGGGCTGTCGAAGGGTTTGCAGCAACCTTGTGAGTAGTTTCCTTTATGAATATATTGCTAGTACTTTCATCAAAGCATTAACCCCTAATTTGGAAACATTTTGGTATATCGCACTTCCACTATACTGTTTCAAGTATGATCTTACTACATTCCTAAGTGATGATATATTCAGGTTTTAAACAATGTTGTACAAATATTTTTGATACGGTCAACGTTAGTCGAGGTTTCGTCTTGTAAGTAAAGCCAGTGTATTCTGGAAATCCAAAAATTTCCCCATGTCATCAAAAAATATAAGTCGCTCAGAAAGAGGAATAATTCACGAGATGAGTGAACCTTCCAACTGAAGAGTCCTCACCCGAGATAGTCAACTCGTGACCAAGTGATGCGAATTCCGTTAGTGAAAGATGAGTGTTCTTATATCCCGTCTAAGTGTGAGGTAATCACGCTGCTGATCGGCCCCTCATGGCGAAACCTTTCAGTGTTCGGCTACTATCGTACAGGTCGCGGGTTCATATCCTCCTGTAATTTTGTGGGATACGCACTGCCAACGATTCTCAGGAGGAATCAGAACAGCCGCACAGCTCTTCTCGGTATTTGCACAGACTGGCTCCGTTTGCCAGACAAACCCTCGACTGAAACTCACCAGTCTCCTAATACTATTTACAATCAACCTTGAATAAACAAACTGAAGGCTGATAATATGTTCACGACATGTGAGAAATAAATAAACAATAACAAAGCTGCATAAGCAACGCTGCTTAACAACCATGGCATTGGATTTCAACTTATTTGGCAATCAGCGATGGAAAATGTGTTTTTGGGTATAACAATATGCCACGTCAGTGTTTAGGAGCTAAGTCATTACTTGGATAACATCGGTATTATCTTGAAAGCTGTTTAAAAGCTTGTGCAAAATTCCCCGACTGAATCTATCCTCAGGCGATTAGTAGCCTACTCTAAGGGTCGAACAACCGATGAATGTTATGGGAACAGTTTAACACTTCTGAAGAGCACACTCCAACCAGAATGTGAAATGACGCACCTGAATATGCTTCAACAAATGTACAAAATGATGGCTTAGGCGAGAGTTTTCAATTCGGCCAAGGAGCGAGAAAGTTCTGACAAATACTTAGTCACGTTTTCTTCAAATAACGCGTTCTGTCTCATTTTATTTGGAAGATAATGCATGGATCAATTAACCTAACACAGCTGTGAGCTGATACGACAATAACGCCGTTCAAATGAAGATTAGATTTGATTTTACTTATAATCGTACCAAACCTTCGTTCAGCAAACTGGTAGTGCCACATCCGTTGAAGAGGGCAGGCCTTCACGCAGGCATGTTGATAGGAACAGGAGAATCATTTGTGTGTAGTTTAGACCGGGTCAGCATAAAGTACTTGGCTCGAAATTGTATGCGGAATTCTCGTAGGTAAACTATGGGTTTGAAAACCATTTTTTGCTGAAAATTCAACAAGCGAGGTTGTGTGACATCAGAAAACCATATAATATTCCTCCATTGCTTTCTGGGGATCTTGCCATGATGAGCTTTACATTTCGCATCGTGAAAATCATGCTGAACTGACCAGTACCTGCCAACGCACCACCACGCTTGTCCGTTCCGCCTGGTCAGTTATGTTCGTCACCATAGGGTCCATAAGGATTTCCAGGAAGTCAAATCAGCCTATTTTTTGACGACAGAAATGACGTTGATGGACGCCAACTTTACTCAGAATTTCGAGACTTTCTATGTTGAGTTAGAAGAAATATTCCAACAGTTCGCACTGTAGGTGAAAGAATAGGCTTTTGACATATTAACTGGCTTTTCCGTCCTTTTCTAGGGCTGTGCATCACCACGTTGGACTCAAAGCCTTAGCATAAAGTGTGCTTGCTTATAATGTAGAAAACTCGAATATTTTCCGGAGGTCAGAAATTTCAGAGGAAAAAACATGGAGTGTAATATAACATCATATGATATTTATATCCGTTTGTGGACATAGCTTTCAGAGGAGTAAACCGGAAGGCTCCACTGAAATCGAGTTATCCTAAACTTTTCTTTCTACCACGGTCTATTCACTTCGAAAACCACGACACATAATCAGGATCTGGGAGAGAAATGCGGTTGGTAATAAAAAAAACTTGTGGATCCACCTGTTTCATACTTTACAGCTGAATTCTTTTGGTCGCTCAGTGGGACTGCCTCGTTAGTTGTGATTGTGGTTTCCATGGGTAACCGCCAAAATTTTGGCTGCCGGCATTTTTCAGGCATTTGTAGGTTCCAGGTTCTTGGAACTAATAGATACCTGTACTCGTTTCGTTAACGAAGGTTACGTCAAGAACGTTTTGAGAGTGACGTTGAAGTTCTCTCCTTAGCACCTATAACCTGGGAAGGGATGGAATCTTCCGTAGGATAAACCGAAACTAATGCAGACTGCCAAGTCAAAGTATCTTGCCTAATAGATTATTCACCATCATGCTTACCATCTAAATATGTCATCTGGTACCAAGTAGCTGCCCATCGTTGGATGAAGCCAAAAAAATATGAAAAAATAATGAAAAATATTGAAAGTGCGCCTATAAGGAGCAAACCTCTCCGACAAGCGAAAAAAAATTCTGGTCGTATTTTGCCTCATTGGAGAGTATGTGAAATTTTCATCCAGAAGAGCCAACTGTTTGACTGTTTTTTTAATGCTCCTGTAGGATGACCCACCACAATGAGCTGTCCGTTTACACAGAAGTGCGCTTGTCCAAGTATGGTGCGTGCATAACCTAGCCAGAAGGTCTAAACTCAGGGTATGGTGGTAAAAAATAAACCACCACAGAAATCCTGTTTCACCATAGATTTCAGCAAAGTCCTTTGTCAGTTGAATTCAAGATAACATCAACGTGTATAAAATAACTCTCATTTGCCCAGTGTTTTGGACTTATGGTGGTTTTGTGAGTAAAGTGTTACGTCTAGACAGAATAAAATAAGGTTTTCCCTACCTCTTTCACACGGCCATCGGTCCGGATTGAGAGGAGGTGAGGCATTTGGTTTGTATCCTGGGTAGCAAAGACATGTCAGCATGTCTGTGGCGCTCAGAGCATTGTAACAAATTCCATACTGACCGCAGACCTTCTTGTCTCCTTGTTTACATCCCTGTTCGGCCTTTTGACACCCTCGCTTTGAAGGCTGTTGCCAAAGAACACCGTAGAAATCCAGAACCTGATCAAGGTGAATAAGAAGTTTTCAGGGTATGAGGGAGATCTTAAATAATTACATGGTGAATTCAACCAGTGTGGAATATATATGTGTGATCAGACGAAATATTGGGGTTTAATTGTTTATCCCGTGCATAGCGGATAAGACTTGAACACAGAGTAACACTTGGATAGTACATGCATTTGGACTATAAGTTTATGACCGGGAAGCAGAAATTTTTACTATTCCAGAATTACAGTGTTTTAGATGGCTGAAGGTTCCTCGATAATATGTAGCTGAAAGAGTCGACACAAAAATCAATAAATTAACACGGACGCAAGATATGTTAGCACACTCCCACATATCAATCTATTTGGGTTAAAATTAAGGTGAACTTTTGCGTATCTTGAACAATTTACCCCTTTTCAACAGTTATTTTTAACACATGTATATCATTTCATACGCTGAGTCTTGACTGAGGGGGGGGAGACCGTTTACTCATGTGTGTACAAGCTGTCCTTTGACAGGTTTATTAACACAGTTTCAGTCAGGATTTTTTTAAGGATAGCCGTACCGTATTCGGTAGAAACGAGGTCAAATATAATGAGCGCTGGGTATGGCATCTGCGTAGATCAATTAGTGGCGGAATTTCACAGCTATAATCTCAGTTTTTTTAATACTCAACGCTTCGGTCACTGTGGTCGAGTTTTGTCTGTCGCTTTGAGGAATCATTCGTGCGTTTTATCACCTTTCTATTCAATGACGAGGATTTGGTGACATTTTTCATAACTGTGGTCCATTTTGGTGAATTCCATTTGGAGTGTTTTTTTCCATATCTCGAAAGATCCCATTCAAAAGTCCAAGGAACAATCCTTTCTGCGATTCAAGTACTTATTTTTATTCTTTCGTCATTGATTTTTAAACCCTGCTCCACTTTTGCTGCTTAGAGTCCTTTGCTCCGGATGTCCCGCCGTGTTTATGTTGAGGTGAGGACCAGCCTCACTTTACAAGGGTAATCTCTTGATTATATGAACCAGGATATCAAATTAAGTACTTTTGGATTGTTGCACAGTTTTTCTGCCCATCTGTACATCGCCACCTGAATGCAATGCAGTGATGTACACTTGGGGATACCTGGATGCCTAAATCAGTCGGTGAATGCACACCAGTAGTCAGCCACAACTTACTTCTTCATTGATCATTATTTTATCCAAACAACCATCGAAACTTTTCAGCGTGGCACCGGGTTCTGCTCCCAACTGAACTGTTGGTCCAATTTCAAAGGAGAGTGGGCTTGTATCAACCGTTTTGTGAAGTTGGCATAGGGCAACAGCGCTATTCCGGCACCGATCCAGGAGAAAATAGACTGCAAATTTACCCTGTGCCTGAAAATTGTAGAAAAACAGGGGTTATTATGTTAACCAAAGTAAACAACACATTGTTTGTTCTATGTAGCTGCCTGATTTGAAAGGGCTTCCCAGAAAAAGTTTTTTTGGGAACATTAATGGAAGTTCACTCAGCTAAACGTGCTTATTTTATTTATTCAGTTTGCGCCAAAAACTGAAGGCACCATTAAAATAAGAGCTGCTGTGGGTGGTACGAGTGTGAAAACATCACACTTGAAATGGGCAATGCGTAAGCTGGCAGTTTTTTTTACAAGGAACTGTTTATCGTTCAGCGAAATGCAGCTGACTCGGACGTTTGTGAGTGCTCCAATCATGCCATTGATATTTTGCCATCTAGTATATACTAGGCATTATTCAGTTCTAGTAGTTCTGGTGTGCACATATAATAGAAAGATTTCCACGCATTGTTACTGTCGATTACAGTGGCGCACACTGTGTTTACATGTTTCCCGGTGGGTAATTAAAGCGTGACAAGCAGTATTCTTTGGTAACCTATAGAGGACTAGGCGGAACGAGATACAGCGCGGGCTATAAACCATTCTATTAGCTGAATCTCAACTCCCATTTAGCCAGGACTGGTCTTGTTTACTGTAACTCCCATAGAACAGCACGTTTGACTACCAGCCATGGAACACTACAGCTACCATAAGACGTACAAACCAGCTGGGCCACAGTTTCGTCAACGTTTTGGCAAGGTCAAAACAATATGTGCTACATGAAATACCTTAATTTTCTAATTGGCACTATAGCGCCAACGCTACTCTACGGATGCTCTTCGAGCAAGCGGATAATCCTCGAAACCTCCAGAACCGTATCCTCCAAATTAATGATACCGTCCATATGGATTCTACAGTCTGAAAACGTGGCTAGCAGACTAGCCATAAAGAACTAAATAATCCCTAAATCGCTACCTGGCCAGGCTATTATAAAACTTGAAAATACTTAGCTTCAAGAAGTCCATAAACTTGAATCAGCGAATGATTTTCAGAGATTTTCGAGTGAAACCGGTTCCTTAGTTGAACTTCTAGTTTTAGACTATCTGATAGTATGAAATTGCAGTAACGGTGACAACATGTGAATCTCACCGTTAGCACTCCAGCATCTGATAGAATGCATCATCGTGCAAAGTCAACTACTTAGGCTTTAGCAGTAGTACAAATGAAATATTATTTTCTGTGAAATGTTTTGAGCCCAGGTGGATGAGGGGCTGTCAGTGGGCTGAGAATTACTGTTGGATTCACAACTTTTTCGTACTCTGAACGTTAGCTTACAACTAATGTTCCAAAATATTTGGAAAACCTGAGGGGTCGGTAGCTGTGCTGGTGTCATTGTCAAGACAGGAGCGGGAGCTTAGTATGCAGGTCAGCGGCGGATTTGGGCGTAATAAACAATACCAAAAGGGTGAATAGAGATAACGGTATTATTGGTTTTGGAAACAAAAAGCCCATGGCTTACCAATGTATATGAACATTCTGTACTTACAGACTGAGAGTTTCACTCAGTCCCGTAGATGAGTGCATGGATTAGTTTTTTTTTCCATAGAAAAACAACCCAAATCTAACAAGCCCGCTCTCCCTCCACAGCCTTATAACTGTGATTGATTTCTGTGATAGAGTTTTCGGTGTTCCGGAAGTTCGACTTCAGCAGGCAATTATGGTCTCAACTTATATATCCGCTTGACAAGTTATTTTGTATTTGCATGTGCTTTAACACTTGTTTCCCCCTATTCAGGATAGAGAAGTCTCGGGCTCTAGCCGTTCAAAATACACAAACCTGCTTACACCCCGATTATCCATGGAACAATCCTATGCCACCACTTGTACCGTTACCTTATGCCAGTTTTTTGCGGAGAATGATCACAGGGCATCTGGATATTTATGATTTACAACGAAGAATGGTTGTTTCAAATCATTTGTTCAGCGTTGGACGATTCAATATCAGTTTCAATAAACCCCATACCAGTAACTCTCTAAACACTTGTTTTTCGCCGGAGAAAGTAAGGATACCGTGGTCTATAAAAATTTAAGAGATAACCAAAAAAGTACATTGACTCATGTCCCGCACACATATATTAGAAATTATGTGTTCTCTATGTGTAAAGATGTTTTTCACTCAGCAGTAAGGGTGCTTCGTAAGCATCCGGCGAGCCCCTAGTTAGACATATGGAATCTCTTCAAATCAGATCACCCAGTCATTCCCTATTCTCAAAGCTGGACACCTGGAGATAAAGCTGAGTTGGCTTCAATCGAATAAAATAGAATGGCTGTCCATGGTAAGTTTGGAGTGGCATGGGTTATTTTACTGAAGTTGTTTGAAGCTCATTTCCAATTCAGTTTCATGTACTCTTGGAGAGCCGAATGCAGTGGGAAGAATATACTGCCAATCCAGTCGGATTAGTATGCTGACGAGTTACTGGTTCAATTTGTTATCCCATCTACCCAGTTGCCTCATGGTTTGAGAGTATTAATGAACGTTTACATTCATCCGTTACTACTACTAAACTACAAAATCCAAAAAAACTTGCGCGTGTGTCCACTCAGAATCAAGTCAATCGGGAAGCCTTTGCCCACAAAAGAAGTGGTGAACCAATGCTTTTCACTATTCTAACCAGGTTCGCCTATTTTCCTGGGCTTTTTGTGGAAAATAACAATCAAAGTTCTCCAGCCGAACAATAGAATAAATCCGACCTTGTAGCTTATTTTTGAGTGAGTCACCAAGCTGACATAGCAATGTCGGCTAACAGGATACGTCAAAAAGCCGGTTGTCAAGGCACATAAAACGCACCGTGACAGCTTAAGTTTTTGGGTCTAAGAGGCCCACAAGAAAAAGGAAACAAATGAGTTGGACAAATAAAATGATGTATAATCAGATGATACATCAGATTCACCAAATCTACGCCGAAACTTTTCAATAAACAGTTAGAAGTGGTGTGTTGTTTTGAATTCGAATCCAGATTTCAGTGAGACCCAAATTAGGTTAGGAATTTTAATTGTTGCACCGAGGTAAGATAGGAATCCTGGAAACATACTCTGACATTTTGAGGTAACGCATCAAAAAGCGCAATACCCGGATATTCTATATGACAGTGCTTAGGATTTTTTGTCCTTATTTCTGTAGCATTCCATGTCGTTCCGCCAAAACCAGCAACTTTCTCGACCACCTGCGCAATCGACCGCCGTTACTTATTACAACGGATTTCCGTCTGCATTTGAGGAAAATGTGAATATCTGAGACTGTACGGATCTGCAGTGTTCTGTCCGCTTGGCTCGACAGTGTGCTTGCAAACGTCTTGTCACCAGTCGACGTGATATCATCAGTGTGGGATACATTAATGTGGCGTCAGTGTTCAGCGGTGTACCGGTGTGAAGGTGTTGAACTATGGTGTGTTTGTATGTTTATCCGTCCCGTTGGCCAGAGAGTGACCTTTGATGATAATTGGTCGTATGAATGACCGATCACGTTCGACGGTGCGTGGGCCGGTCCTCTGGTTGGCCGAATCCCAGTTGATCATCTTTTGACGTCCTATGACCTAAAATGCGCGGCTTGCCCCAGGTTACCTTTCTACTGCCTATTTTATGGTTGCTATGCTTTTTGGCTGATCTCTCCGTGAGACACTTGGTTCCCTTCGGTTTATCCGACTACTCTGACGATTCCTTACATGCAGCGGTGAGTAGGATGCGCTGTGTATTGAAGGCAATAGCTTGGATGCACGAGCGTCATTGAGGGCGCAATTGGGCCATATCTTCCTGGATGGGGACCCCGTGACGGGACACATCAGTGGTTAGAGACATTGTCAGACATGGCTCAGTCGCGCCCTCAATGGCGCTCGTGCATCCAAGCGATTACCTTCAATACACAGCTCCCTTCCCAATTTCCCCACTCAACACCATTGACAGTCCTGTATTTACACGCCAATTTATCATCTCCCGCACCTAATGCACAGCTATCTACACCACCTCCCATAATCATCGGTGAACGAAACTGTGGCAGCTACAACCACTGTACGACAAGTACGCGGTTATTACAGCTGATAATGATGATGATGATGATGATATATCGGTGTGTTAGGTTTATGACCGAGTGTATTGCTTTCAGGAACCTTGTGTTTCCAATTGCAAAGTTCTTCAACTTTACATGATTGATATCGTCTCCCTCTTAATCTACATGGGGAACAATAGATTGTATTTTAATCTGCGTAGATAGTTTTCGTCAATTTCTTCCAGTATAATGTTTATTCCGTACATCACATTGTTTTTTCCATCCTCATAGGTCCCGTTAGTCGCCTTAGCGTAATAGTTTACCTGTGGGCTTCTGCAATTCGTTTTGGCTGCAGTAAACTTGCTGTGAGTTAAGGTAAATTTTTGATAATCGGCAGAACAACCCACCTCCTTTCTTATTCGCGTTGTTATTGCTGCTGCTGACTGGGAATCTTTTTCTCCAAGCTTCTTCTGACGGAAATTCGTGTTTTGAAATCTTGGTTATCGGTGGCGTTCTTCGTTCATTCCCAGTTCAGCAGCGCTACAATGTGCCTCTGCTCACCTAAAAGAAGCCTGGATTCAGCAAACGTTAGGGTTCACTGGCTGGTAGTTTGGTATCTGGTTCGTGTGTGCCCGCGAATGATGCTCAGGATTCCTGAAAATGAGTTGATAAAAATGGCAATTTGACTGTTCTCCTCAAGAAATATCGCAAACAAGGGATGAAACCGTTCGTACTCGTTCTATATTCTTGTCCGTTTCACCTGCAGGGCGAGTCTAGAGTTTAGTGTTCTTTATCCGCATTGTGACGCGCCCCACTACGAGTAATTGGCCGTCAAGTTGACCGGATAATTCAAAATGGAACCAACAGTCTCACGGAGGAATCAAGCGGAAAAAATGACAACCCTAGAATCGGCGGTATTAAGGCAACTCTCAAGAGAGCTACAGAGGTCAAGGTCAAAGAACTTCAAAAATGGCCAGCCGGATGTCGACCAGAATGACCGATCGCTCGGACGACCAATTGTCTTTAAAAGACAGCCTCTGACCAACGAGACGTAGGGGCATACCAACACCGCATAGTTAAATACCTCCACACCGATGCACCGCTGAAGACTGACCCCACGTTAATGTACCCCATGCTGATGATGTTACCTCGACTGGGGACAAAACGTTTGCAAGCACGATGTCGAGCTCACCGAATAGAACGTTTTCTCTATGCGCAATATTTACTTTGACAAAAAAGCCTTACCTTGACATGAGTCACTTAAATGTGAGTGGACCATCAACTTAGCCTGTTCGCGCGATGATAAATGGACACCGCGCTTCATCGATTTACATTTATACTCAAGACAACTTTCTGTCCCAATAAGCTTCTTGAGTGGCTTCTCAATATTCCTGGCCGCATAATGTTTGCTGTAATTCAGTTAGATACGAAGGACTCACAGCACTGTGGGACCTGTGACAGCACCCAGACAGCTGATGGCACAGTAAACAGGAAAGTGGCCGCTTATATAAAGGGACATGGGATAAATCAGAGAAAAGAAACCGTCACTGGCAAGCGAAGTATTTGTGGAGGAGAACGGCAGATAGAGAAATGATTTTTTGACTGACGGAAAGCACAGTACGTTCCCTGCCTAAGGTTAAGCAACATCGCTGCTAATTCTTTTTTAAGATGTGGTTACTCGTAGGGCTGTCCTTGTCAGAGATATACCGTTTCAGATCTACTTTAGTTTTGGGGAAGTTTGGTGAATATAGCCACCAATGGGTGCAGTGATTCGGGATTTTCCTTGAATCGGTCGATGCAGATGCGTCGGCCAATTTTTGTTAACTGGCGGGAATGCAAGTGACCCGAAACAAAATAGTCATCATTCTCACCCTGCCAATAACGTAAAAATCACTGCAAACTGCGCATTGTTAAAGCGACCAGGTTCAAATCACCCAACATATAAGTTCAAACAAGTGAGGGGAGATTAGTCGATTCACACACGAGTAATCGGCCGACCCAATCAAATGATGCTTGTTCCCTATTTACATCGTTTTAGTTTGAACGGATCAGTTTCTGTCTCAGAGGAATGATTCTGGACAACTCGCTTAGATGTGGATTTATTAGATTCAGTGATTCAACTCTCTGGGCCTCGTCGTCAACATACGTAAGTTTTTAAACCCTCGTCAGCATGACAGAACATATCACTTAGAAGTGACCAATTTCGCCCTTTGAGTCGTGGTGATTCAGATGCGTCAAGCGTGCACTAGTGAGGTGGTTGTAGTGTGTGTATCTCGTCCATCGGAAATCAAAATGCTGCCCCGAAATTGTGTGTGTTCTGACGAGAGCCTCCCGTATGTCTGTTTACCTACAAGCGTGTCTGAGGCTGTTTATCGAGGACTGATAATTACCCCTTATGGTTTGTGAGTTAGCTATGAATGATGTGAGTGTAGAATGAAAACCCTTGAGAACAACAGTCATGATATTATCAGAGCAGGATCGGCTCTGGATTTGTCAAACAGCTCCATATTAGAGCCGCATTTGCTTCCTGATGACGCTTTTGGGTGAATAGGTGTGAATGGCCTTTCAAATAAAGTACGCACCTTCGGATTGTGGGTTTTGGCAGAGACATGGGAACAGACCTGTCTTGTTAGATTCATCGAAGGATCGATCGTCGTTGTCTCCGGGATATGTCTGTTCGTCAGGTTAGAACCGGCCATTTGTCAACAGACGACATGAATTTAATTTTGGGCTCTATTTACCGCGCGACTGGATAAATTTCACATCACACCACTTCGGACGGCACCGGTGTGTACGGCTGTGGTTCCAAATGAGTAGTAATAAAATCATCGAAGGAAAAATCAACCCAGTTGACGGTGTTTCTAACTGCTTCTTTTCTTCCCAACAATCGCCAACAGCATTTTTCTTCGATGCGCACACCTCGTTCTATTTGTGAATAGCCACTCCCCATCTCTCTCACCCAAGAACTTTTCTCTTCGGCTTTTAGTGATATTTCCGTAAATGACTAATGTTGTCTGCTTCTTTTATAAGTCTACACACTCAATTTAAACTCGCCGAATTCACTATCGGAAACCTGCTACGTATGCGTGGACTAGCACCTATGTCGTGAACTCTAGGAAACGCGGAAGCTGCTTCCTATGGTTCGTCAAGAACAACGCATTTTGAACCCCTCCTGCGCCACTGCGTTAAAGTTCTTGACTGGTTCATGAAATGCTTCCAAATTCCTCCTTCTGGAGACTCAGTTGCAGAGTTAGTCTGGGCGGTGCTGGTATACTTTTGTGCGATGAGTCTGACACTTCTCCGTTAGACTGGCTTCCCAATGACAGCAGCTTCTGTACGTTGTAGTCTGATGGGTCATGTGGTCTGAATTAACGATGGAGTGACAAGCGCTGTGGTGTGCACGTACGACCCAGTTAACTGTAGCCCCGACGTAGGCAAAGAAAGTGGCTAACAACGCCAACGCAAGCTATTCTGAGGAGGTCGTAGATCATAGTAATCTGGTGGGACAACTGTAACAGGTTGAGGAGCACTTGGGAGGCTTATTCGGTTAAAGTCACCATTGCTCTTGCTCACCATGGGCTTTACGTCACCAGTACAAACAGGTGACACTAATTGTCGGTCCTCAGCTAGAATAGTCGACCATACTGCGACTAACAGAAGGTTGAGAAGTGGCGTATAAGACCGTCGTTCATACTGGACAATCCATCCAGGTTCAATGTGCAATGATATATATGCCTCTCGACGGCTTACAGAGTGCACTCTGACGAAGCCTGAATAGGCTTCCATTCTGGCAAACTACCTAAACAACGTAGCTGCGGTAGCAGACCTTTTAGCCCAACAGCATTTTGTAAACCATCAGAATAAGTTTCGTTCAGCAAGTTCAGATGGATGTCGTCTGTTTCAAGGCGGCCGAAATAGTTCTTACTTTGGGGTCGGTATAAGTTCACCAGTCTTGCAGGGCCCTGCTGGACGATGGAGCAAGTTATGCCAAATATGCTCTCTGGAGTATTTCGTCTTGAAGGCCGGTCAGCAATATGATTCTCATTTCCTGATAAGTGTTGGATCCTAAAGTACTCCTCCTGTGGCCGAAATCCTCGTCCCTTGCCAAGGACCTCTTTTAGTCCTGATCCATTCAGAGGATTTGTAGTCGGTATAACTGTAAATCCTTTTATGAGAAGCTAGGGTCTCCAATTTCTCAAGAGACTGCCAGATACTCTTTTCCGATGGTTGAATACTTCTGCACAAGGCATGACTAGCGCCTCAATTCCCCCGTTTTTCTGTATCAGAAATGACCGTTAATCTCATTCACTGTTACCTGTAGGGACGTCAAGTATACCTGTAACATTTGGCAACTTTGAGGTGAGTTTTCTTCCATTATCTGTGTCCTGATGAATCACGTGGAATCGCTGAACTCGCTTCTCCACCATAGTTTTCTACTTTGGTAGAGTAAGTCGAACAGTTGGTAAGTCGACTGAAAATCTTTTACTAACCGGCTATAGTAACCCGGTTATCCGGCAATTCATCACAGCAATAGTGTGGAGTTTGCAGCGGTGTTGCCCTTGATTTTCGTTAGCTCATTCGGGAGCTATCGCTTTTCTTTAAATCTAAACCGGTGACTGAGAAGTGTCAGTGAAATTCAAACAAGCTGTTTTGTGTTCAACTATGCGTAATGTAGCATCGGTGACAAGCTTTAGCTTGCTTCCAAAGTTGAGGCAAACCCTGGTTTGGAGTCTGTGTATACAACAGCATTCTTCAGCCGCTGCACTAGGCGCCACAAAGCGTTAAATCAGGGGACGTTGTATTTAAGTGATATTGGTACTGATGTATCGTAAATGCCGTCATCCGCCGATTTCCTATTTTGACGATCAGGCGACAGTTTTCGGAGCAGAAAAGGAAAATGCGGAATCATCCGAGGCTATTTGGTGACTGAATAGACAGCTTTTATCAGGTTTCAGGTCACCCCTTTACTCTGCTTTCGTCATGCTCTGAGCGAGCTGTCTTGGAAATCCCATTGTTATCCCTGGACACAGCTAGAACGAATATCTAACTCGGAAGACCCCATAGTTCCCACTCGTGGAACAGGTGAAGCAGTGAGCCGGTTAATATCAGCATGAAACATTTAATTTTCGAGTTTTCGCGCACTTCAGATGGCATCATCGGCCTACATACCTGATTTGTCATCCGGGCATTTCGGAAGCATACATTTCAGCCAACAAAAATTCTTGCCTACTGATATGCTTGGCTTAGCAGCGCCCATTTTGCAAACTCCTCAATGTCAACTGGATCTCGTGTCCCTAAACTTGAGACATACCAAAACGGCAAGCGGGAGCAGTCTGAAAAAGGGCGATCAGCTCCCATGTGAGATAACCCACAAGTAAAGGCGTACTATATGCTGCGCAGAAATGTTGGGACGGTAAGGTAAACACCTTACCTACAATCGAGTAGCATTTCTATATTGTTGAAAGTAGCGTGGTCTTTCTTCCATTAGAGACGTATTACGTAAATTAGACCCTGAAAACGGCACGCTCCGATTGCTCAAATGTTTTCCGTGACCGGAGCATACGAGTCGAAGTACATTCTCCATGACACAACTCTTATCCCTGTCAGGTGACCCCCTCTCGTAAGGGGAATTGTATCTGATACGGGTCATGCAGTTGCAATCCCTTAGACTATAGGGTTGTGTCGTGCTTAATCCTTCGGGAAAACCTAAGGGGTTTCTTGTCATGTCTGAATAATTCTACAGATCCCTAGATGACAGGTGATGCTGGCTAGATATTGCACGATGGGAGTCCTTGGACCAGGTGGCGCTTGAATGCTCCTCGAGCTTGAACACGCCGCACTCATTCACCGAAATTCCCCGTTCCAGATCGACGTTGATACCGAATTCTTAAGAGAATCTATACCATCTATCGTCAAGTCTATTTCCGGTCAGACAGAAACATTGGTGGTTAACTGACCTACAAGCATGGTGAAAACTAGTGCTGCAGGGGTCTCCTCACCATTGACAGTCATATATCGTCAGACGGGATTCATGCGCCTACTTCACCACCGTTGCTCATGGTGTGCTCACACTGATTCCACCTATACCCTGATGATACAAACCACCCTATATCGACAGACTGATTCTAATCTATCCCAGCTTGCGACTGCTTCTAGAATGACAGTCGCAATGCAAGCCGTACCGAGTGCCGACTGTGACAGCACTGATCCTAGTAATGACCAGTCCAGTCCGGTAAGTCCTTGAGGTTCTCTAAACGGACCGCGGGACCACTGCCTACTCCAAGTCATACCATCTCCTTACGGTCAGTCTGTGAGCCGGGTTCCGCGAGTGGGCTTCTTATCACATCTAGGATCATCTTCGCCCGCCATTAGGGAGGTCCCTCGGAGCCGCTAAGTTACCTTTGACACCACCTATCCAAACCGATGCACCTACATCACAGGAAAGATTAGGACACGGTATCTTAATTTTTATTTTGAAAACTGGACCCGAAGGTCTGGGAAGACCGGACGGATAGGAGTCGCTCGTTGTGAAGCACAAACTAACTGGGTACACTAAGTTGGACATAAAAGGACAAAATCGCGCTAACGGAGGATTTTGGAAACTTGATATATTCCGTTATTTTTCTCATTTCGACCTGGAAGTTTGATAACAACAAAGCAATGCAGCCAAATAAGTCAATCATTTCCAGCGGCTGGTTGACTGATGACTTGGAACTTCAAGCTGCAAACAGAGGATACTTTTGACATCCCGATTCAGCGGCGTGCACCTGTCACACCCACTTGGGTTTGGGCTAAGACGAACACAAAGTGAATCACCAAAACTATAGTAGCACTTGCTGATCTGACAATGATGAAGATATGGTGTTCACCTCTCCATGAATGATAGATTCTACTGTACTAGAGTGCGCGCCGTCACACTATGCGGATGTGACATCTGTCCTCCCCACTTGATGTTCACCCAATACGAAAACCGCTGCCTGTGTCGCATTGCACACGTTTAGTTGTAGCAGCACTTCCTCAGTGACCAAGTGGCCTCACCACGAATGATATCGTCTCGTCATTCTGTGCGTGGTAATGAGGTAACTTTCACCCGTGCAGACAAGATGACTACCATATTGTGTCCTATTTGTGCAATATGAGGAAGGAAGACGTAAATCTAATATAAATCGCTCAGCTGTAACACCCTTTCGGTACCTAGATGTCGTACCACCCGAAGGAAGCACGAGGGCTGGGATACTGTCAGGTTGCCCAAACCTAGACAGAGGAAGTCGGGAGGCAGAGGTCGGGTTCGAAGCATGGAACTTCCGGTCACTAACTTTGCGCTTCAATCACTGAACCATCTCTCCCCAAGGAGAAAGACAAGACGTTGTTTGACTGGAAAAATGGAGAGAAAACGGCTAACTGATGGAACTGCTTCCCCATAAATGGTTCGCAAGTTGATGACTACAGCTTGCAAAAAAGGGTTGAGGATACGGCCATCATGGACGTCCGTAGAGAGTGTTCAAATGCCGCTGTTATGTTTGGTTAATTTGGTAAACAAGAAAAGACTACGAATCTGAGGCTGTATATAGCAAATTGGACATGAAAAATCAGTCTTCGTTCTGTCCGGCTGCTTAATTACTTATTTTATCTTGTATCGTGATCTGTTCAACGTTAGACCTGGGAAAGGATATACA
>SJOL01006378.1:275951-294219 GCA_004794785.1 Opisthorchis felineus | reverse complement strand
CTTCTTGAGAAACGGGTTGAAATCGACAGGGTTTGTTTTCGGACAAGTCTAATTTTTGCCCCGCATCAACAAATAGATTTTTCGCCAATGCAGTGCTACTTCTGAATGTTTGCATTAGTTGCGAGAATATTGCTGATATCTCACGGTCAAATCGGGAACTTCAGGCTGACAGACGCACAAAACGACTGAGAATAGAAAACTCACAACTTCTTTTTAACAGCAGCGAATAATTTTAAAAAGTTGTGCATGAAAACCAAGATTTTTAGAACGACACAGTGTGCTCAGTGGTCCCAGTTATCGGATGGTGAGAAACAATGGTATCCTATTTAGTTCGGTTACTGAGGCATACAACGCGATTAGCCAAGTGGTCGCCAAGGGTCCCGAAGTGGCTTACAAGATTCACAAAATCTGGGTACAAGTTCGTGCACATTTGAGTCGAAAATCACAAACCACAGTATTTGAAATACTCAGGACCAAGTAGTATTATAGAAATACCGCCTTAACTTTATGCCGGTTTACAAATGAATTTTATGGTCTGAGCTCATTACAGAGCAGACTTGGTGGTCTACAGAGGCTGAAAATGGTAACTACGCCACTTTCTTTCCCGTAAGTACGAATACTCATAACTGTCTTTTAATTGGAACATGTATTCTGCAGCAGAGGTCCATTTAATCCCCTCAGTAAGAATTATGCTTACAAACAACCTACGAAATTTTACCTGAGCCTCTGAAAAGTAAACGACGTTGGAGTGGGTTCAGCGGAAGCCAGTATTGCAACTCAAGTGAACAGTTTCCAGTAAGAAACAGAGTATCGTGATTTTTCACAATGTTCACTCAGATTACTTCGCTTCTAAACCTAGGTGGCGCCCGCCCAAATTCATCTCAATGCTCTGAAACACCTGCTTGGTTGTTTGTTTACCAATAGGTTGCGGAAGTTCACAGAATCGTATTCAGTTAGCAAAAGTCACGGAACATGGAATAATCGTTGGATTTTCAGAGGATGGCAGCCTATCTGGTAAGCAACTGATTTAACAAGTTATGTAATAGTGACGATTAGAATTATCATGGAAAATAAAGGCCACGTCATGATAAGTGGTTCACAACCGTAGTGCAGCATCGAGGATAGTGCAACTGTTCTAGAAGTTTCAAGGGGCGTGGGTAAGTAGTAGACTCATATTCTGTCTATACAATCATATCGCATGGTATCAATGCAGTGAACATCAGTTTGACTAGTCCAGCTGATTTCCAGTGTCGCACGTTTGCACAAAAGACTGACTGTACCATGGCGTAAACAAGTTGGAAAGCATATGTTGAAATCGCACAGACGTCCTACTGCTTCATCAACAGCATCATCACAGACAGACATCAGTGTTGACACTGATGCTTGACTGCCATACAACAGTAAAGTTTATCTAATTATTTTTGATGCCTTAGAATGAAAGGAAAAGAAAACAATCGGGGAGGAAGGGGACATGATGATGGCCTATCGCAGGCATTCTAAGGTATCTACACCTCCAAGCGCTCAATCAGACATTGGCAATGTTGTGGAATATAGGTAGCTCGGGTGAGCTGCTTGCTTGTTGGTCTGTTCGCCGAGCTTGGCAGTTGGATTGCAGACGTTTTATCACCAATCTAGATGACATCATCAGTGCGGGGTTGAGTGGGTGAATTCCTCCTCTTCTGCCCGTACTTACATAGCTTCTAAACAGCATCTGGTAGCTCTGAAGGCGGTCTTCGCGTAGTTTGATTGGTTCCCTGTGAATCTGAGTTGGTCTAAAGCTCTTGTGTCTGGTCGGTTCGTTGGGCGCATTCAATTCGACAGTTCTGTGTGTGATTGTTCTGCTGTGATTTGGCCGTTTTCTTCTTGCTTTGTTGTCTAACTTTGTTCCTTTGATTGGTTGATTCAGTGGCCTTCTGTTTTTAGTAATTTTCTTCCTTTGATCCCATTGGTCCGTTGGTTGTCTTTAGGTTTCTTGATTTCCCATGTGGCTCCGAGTCCCGCGACTGTGTAGTTCTTTTGCTGGTAACGGCTGTCAGAGTGGGTTAATGTCGATGTGTTTATTGAACGATTTTTTTGTGGAGTACCAAGCCTCGGCAAACTCTGGCCCCCGTCTTGTTCTTGCGTGAGCAAGTATTTCAACATTGTCCCAATCGAACTTGTGTCCTTCTGTGTCTTCGTGGATTGAGACAAGTGACATTGGGTCATGTCTTCTGCTGGCAATCTTGTGCTCGTGTATTCTGGTAGCAAGTTTTCCCCCAGTTTGGCCAACACAGTGTTTGTCGCAGTCGTTACACTTAAGTTTTGTATACCACATTCGTGTTCTTCACTGCATCTAACCTCCAATGTGGTTTCGAGAGAGTTCTTTTCAACGTTTTTGCCGGCTTGAAGGCGACTGTAATTCCTTGTTGCCCTAAATGTCGTGCAGACATCTCCGCGACTTTTCTGAGAGACGGCGGCGTAATCTTCCTCTGTTCTGGTTGTATTGACAAATCAGCTTGGTGGTGGTCTCGTCAACACCTCCATAGGAAATTCCTGGGGTAGCCGTTATTTAGGAATGTCTCGTAGAGTCTTCGCTCTTCTTCCTATTCTTCTTCTTTCTTCGCCTCTGTTGTGCTGCAATGCCTATCGATCCGCTTAAATACAGCTCCGTTTGTGGCAGTTCGGATGGTTGATGTAGTAGTTCAGAAACTGGTCTTTCTTTCCTGTATACTTCAGTTTGCAGTTGGCCATTTGTTGTCCTTGTGACGAGCACATCTAGGAATGCCAATTTGTTCTCCTCCGTTTATATTGTGAACTGGATGTCGGGAAACATGTTGTTCAGCAGCTCATTCGCTCGTGACAGTTCAGAGCTACCAGATGCTGTTTAGAAGCTATATAAGCAAGCGCAGAAGAGAAGGAATTCAACCACTCAAGCCCGCACTGACGATGTCACCTCGGTTGGTGATGAAACGTTTGCAATCCATCTGCCAAGCTCGGCAAACAGACAGACAATCAAGCTCAATCAGACAATCTGGAAGGGAACGGACAGCACGAACGCCACTGGCATTGATAAGCCCCCAGTTCATGAAACATCTCTAACCAAGCGCAGGAGGGGTCATGTGGACCCCATTCTGGAAGGGGTACGGAAACAAAAACACCCTAACTCTTCGTAAACTCTTTCTTGCCCTTATGCTAAGTCATGCATTGTCAAGCTCGTGGGTTCCGCTAATCAGAACGAGACACAAAGGTAGACACTGTTTCGACATGCATAGCACATGGCCAAGCCATCGCAGCTGATGGAGGCGGGTGTCTTCCGCGACTGAAGCACCTGCTGCTCAACTAAATACCCATTTCCTAATTACTTCGTTGCGAATTTGTTGACGCCATCCAACACCAGCAGTGCTTCTGAGGCATCGGTGGTCAAAAACCTGAAAACGTCTCACATCATCTGTCCGCAGAGGCCACGCCTCGCAGCCATAAAACAACAAAGCCTTCAGACCCAGAGGTAGGCGTTTTCTATGCCACAAACAATGCAAATTAGCAAACGTGATTCGATCTCTGGTTGCGTGCACTGACTTCATCGAACACGCTTCCGTCAGAGCTAATAAAACTACCGAGGCATGTGAAATTCTCCACAATCTCCAGTATTTCTCCTTGAAATCGGAGCACCTTCAGAGATTGCACCTTCTTAAGCGTGAATTTGCACTTTGAAGGTGTAAGACGCATGCCAAAAGATGGTATGACGGTGATCAGTCTATTCAACAGGGCTTGTGCTTCGCCTCCGTCTTCAAAAATGAAGATGACATCTGCGTACGCCAGATCGACAAGATTCTCACGATTTGGATATTGCATTCCAGCGCTCGCTTCATCATTTCTTCGACGACGAGACTGAACAAGAAAGGAGAGAGTAGAAATTTTGGTCGGGCACCACTTTTTGTAGGAAAGATTTTGGAGAGCTCACTGCACACTCACACGCCCAGAAGTATGTGAATATAGGGTGAGGTTCATGTTCACAAACTTCTGGGGCATACCCTGTTGAGCAAGTGTGGTTGGAAGCACTGACCGAACGCACCATTGAAGTCAAGGGACATGAAGATCGTGGGTCGTCTGTACATTTGACGTTGCTCTAACACCTGGCAGAGTGTGAAGATGTGGTCGATGCGGCCTTTGCTCGGTCAAAATCCGGGTTGGTGCGCACGCGTCGAGAAGTGCCGTGCCTCCGTATGATGACGAAGGATCAGCGACGTCAGAAGCCTTGTTAGAATGGGAGTCCTACTAACACCTCTGTGGTTACCACATTCATTGCAAGTGCCCCTTTTGAAAACGAGCGCTATTTTCGAATTATCCCAGTTACCTGAAGCCGTCTCTTTCTCCCAGATAAACTCAAGTAGGCTAAATGGGCACTGACTGAGGAATTCACCGTCATCTTTGAATAGAACGGCTGAAAGGTCACCAGGGACAGAAACACGATCACACTTGAGTGGAACTATGCACTCGGATACTTCCGAGGCTGAAGAGGGCTCCGTATTTACAATCAACCTTTCTGCTGTAGGCCGATCTGCCTACAGGTGGTACCAGGTGGACATATGAATTGTTTTTTGAAGTAATGTATCCGAGAGATGCTCCTAGAGATCAGACAGCTATTATGGTCCTTGATAGTTTCGCTGACAAGGGGCTTCCAGTCGAACGAATCAAGCGGAACAACCAGCGGACGGTTTCAGAATTCCTCGCATCTTCCATTTCTTCGACCTTTTGGTCTGCTTGGACACTTGGTTTTACCTGGCTTCAGATGATGCGTCAGGTGGAGTTGTGGTTTTGGCCGGGAGGAATCTATCTCCTGACCTCCAACAAAGACACGATCCTATCAGAGGTTCAATGTCTGGATGAGGTTGGCCGGGTTGTACCGCAAACAGAACTTCCGGCCCCGAGTAGAACTTTGGATGTCTGTTCCCAGTGGCCATCAGGCAAGCTTTGGACAAGCCGGTTCTGACAGTTTGGTTCGATTTTCGGATTCGCCAGCTTCTCAGTGATTAAGCGAGATGTGAGCGTTTTGCAAAGACCTGAAAAACGCAATGAAGAGCCACAGCGCACAGTTGGACCTTACGCTGGTATTCCAGATGAAGTGACAGGCAGTGATCGACCTTTGCCAACAGTAAGTGATGGCGATTTGGTCCATTTGGATTTGGGCTGGTTTGCTGGTGGTCACCATGTTATGAAGCGATTTCCGCCGTTCCAAAAATTGGTAATGCAAAGAAACAGTCTGTTCGAAGTACGCCTGAATGAGGCTTTCTCCGTTGCCGGTTCATCTCGTATCCAACTCAAGACTAAAACCCAGCTGGGCCTCAGCAGCATTTAGTCTACTTACTTGTGCGTTTATGTTACCGCCAACTTCAACTAAGTCTGGTCTTTTACCCTGTTGTAACAGAGCACCTAGAGAGTCTCTAACAGATTCAGAGCTACAGTCCTTTGGGGCGTAAGCAAACGCAAAAAATGGGGTACGGTGGACCTCATTTTCTCGAAATTTTTTCATGGACTTTGCGAAACGAACCGCACAGAGGCGACTATTAACGGGTATCCGGTCAATTAGAGACGCTTGCACTTGCTTAATACAATACTCACCCTGGCATACCTAGGTGCAGCGGCCTCTGCATCACCAGAGTTGCGCAGCCGAAACCTGGAAGATAGTGAGGGGGCAGTCACTTCGATTACAGTACTTGCGTCCTGTATCCTTGTTACGGACAGACAGCACACATCAATGCAGAGGAAATCCACCGTACGAGCAAGAGCTGCTTGTTGTCCTGCCTGCTTCAGTGTGCGAACATTGAAGGCAGGTAAGTAGACAGGCTTTCGGGGTTTGAAAACTGACTTCAAAGTGTTCACGGTTTTTACTGAAGTCGGTCATACAGAAGCTGCAGCTGAGTATGATGCATGGCGAACGAATCGGCCAGCCTATTTGTGACGGCACTCCGGCTTGTGAGACGAAAACTAATGAGCATTTTTGTACATTCGTGAGTTAACCCTTGTAACCCGGTCCCTCAAACTATCCATCTGGCAAAGCATTTGCTGATTGTAATTATCCACTTTTACCAAACGAAGAGCTTATCAACCACCATTCATGTGCACTTCCATACATCACACACTACCTATCATGATTTTAAACTAAACCGGTCGAATTCGGTGAAATCTGGGACCTAACCGCAAGGAAAATATTGAGAATGAACTATTGAGAATGATTAATTACCACAGATAGTACCTGAACACTCTTGACAGCAGTCCTTATGAAATTTCTCATCTTGTGTGATAAGCTGAGGCATCTGCTTTCCAGCACCAAGCATTTTGTTTTTTACGTGCCAAAATATGACTAGTGAAAGCGCAGTACTTTTTGACGGAGGGAGGAACAAGCTGCCAGCAGTCACACACAGGCTTTCCGTTAGTAGGCTGCAAGTGTTTACAAGGAACTGGACACATTAGACCACTGAAAGCTTTCTGCAACTCGTTCGTCCTGGATACCCTATACTTTTAAATTAAAAACATTGGAAATTGCCATAGCATTTACTTCGATCAATCGTTCTAACTTCTGTTGTTGTGTCTGCTAATCCAGCTTCGTCACTCACGGTTGTGTCGCGGCTGGATAGAGCCCATGGGGGATAATGAAAACTGTACAGTCATAATCAAGCATAAAAGCCTTAATAATCTGTCTTCTGAGCGGGCATTTGCAGTCATGTTTCAACGGACCGATTCAGCTGCATAATCTAGGGACTAGGTCGACGGCTACGCACGTTTCACTGAACCAATGATCCCGAGGGACGAAATAACAGCTCAAAACCTTAGGGATGCAACATTCAGGATGAAAGATGCTTGGTCATAACACTCAAACTGCATCGACGCAGTTCAGCAACGTACCCAGCCATGTTATGTAAACATCCGAGAATGGCTGGCCCCATTTGTAGAAGAGGCAGTCAGTAATTTTTGGCCTCAATAGCCCACATGATTACACAACTTTATGATGTATCTGTTGGGTGTCACATAACTGCATGAACCCAGACGGAAATTTCGTGACAACCTGGTTTCCGTTAAAGCCAAATTAGTTTGAAAATGAGTGAGTCCGCCAGTTGTGTCCAATTTGAGTTCAGGTAGAACATAAAGTTGGCGGCAACTCTTAGAATTCGCCCACTTGAGTCTCAAGAATGGAAAAACCAGTCGGGAGATGTCGAGGATTTTCCGGAAACCTTGGGAGTAATGTCTTCCGTCTAAACAATATCTAAGCAATGTGTCGATTTCTCGTAACATAAGGTAGCCTTTGTACAGCGCATTCGGTTGGCGAATAACACAAACGAGAGATCCAGTAAGGTTGCAGCTTAGCTCATCCCCCCTTAGGACCAAATAAGTATGTAACTGAGTGCACTTCATGAAGTAATTTTGCTTTTCCCACCAAAATCCTCTGAATTTCAACCCCCACTTTAATAATGTTTACGTTAACCACACTTTTATAAGCGCTAAACTCAGAGGCGACTGTCTGTTCCAGTTCATATTCCTATGTGTACAACCGTCATGATCCATCCCTCGGTGTAACCCATCCAAAGTCAAGCAACTCCTAGATAGTTTTCCCAAACACAAGCAACGCCTGGTTTAGACCAAGATGGGGCCACAACCCAGGTGAGATCTAGCCGTTGGAAAGTCCAAGTACACCGTCTCCCCTATCTGGCATAGGCTTAGGAACTGTGCTACTACTCTGCTGACGGATAAAACAGTGCGGACTCTTCTATGAAATACTATCTTTCTTCTTCCCCGAAGGCCACTAACATTGGCTAAATAGACGTCAGTCATATGTCAAAGTTCCTAGCCCCTCTGTTTATCGGAAATAATTTACGCGAACAAGTATAAAGACGTGAGTGGATGAGGATGACTTCGGCCGTTTCTAAAACCGCTCACCGACTTTGGGTTCATTAGAAATATTACCGGTTAAATTATGCTCTACTGGACTGCGTCACAACACGCGAAAAAAAGTCGCCTAATCTGCATCTGCCCACTTTGTGTTTCAACTTAATTAAAATCCATAAATTTCACTGTAGCAGGATCGAACAACCAGTGTTCAGGCTCAAAGTTCGTAGTCGAGCAACATGTCCGTTGATCACGCATATTATGTCACCTGTCAGTTAAGCCTGATTTATTTGCGGCTAAGAGTACTCAGCGACTACGTCATGCTGAGATCAGAATTCTGAATGTTGAACCTACACAGATTTGCTTCAGTCCTTACCTGTTGAGTGCCAAATTGAGCAAAATGGGTAGTCAATGGCACTTCATGGTACTAGCCATGCTTGTCCACTAAAAATAAGTCACCACTTTAATAATAGGAGCTCTGATAGAAAAATGACAACGGGTTAAGTGGCTAGTATCACATACGCAAGCGCTGCATGCTTTACTTTCATCCCTTCAATATTTTTTTCAAATATTCATCTCTTAGGTGGTAACTCCAGAATTAGCTGGAAGCCCCAACACATTCAAAAACACAAAATATCTGGGAACTATGGAGAATGACGTTCTGAGGAGTGGGTTGATTCCTATCTGGGGTCCCATTAAAAAGTCTACAGTCCAGCGTATAGATCATGGAAGCTTAGGGAGAGCGCAGATCAATAACACTTGGGAATGAATATCGCAAAATTTGCGAGAAGCTTCAGACATTTATACAAAGCGTAATGATTTGCTCACTTTGTATGTAAGATCTCCGATATTCAAAGGCCGGCGAGGCCACTGGCACTGACCACCGATTAGGTGTAAAGTGAGCAAAACTCGAGCTTACAATTTACACAGAATAAAAATATCGGGACAGCAGGGGAATTATTCGGCAGACAGCAACGGAAACACAACGATTACTGGATTATTGCATTATGCTGTTATTCAGATTTTCATGAGATTTAAACAGGGGACGAACATTCCATAGGTTAAATTGAGAATTTCGACTGTGGAGCTTGTCTAGTCTGTCGAACACAGGTGAAGCTACGCTGTTTCCACTTAAGCTTCAGGTAGTTGAGAATGGGGACTAGATTTTGAATCTCGACTTTTACAGGCAGAACAACGAGTGACATATGTTGCTTTGGCAGGGTTAATAAGCTTAATAAAACTGAGCAGTAATCAAAGTCTCGAGTGTTAACCTCCCCATTAGTGAATTACAGAAAGGCAAAAGAACCAAAGAAAATACAGCGGCAGTATGATGTTCATCCGGATCAAAAGGGTACAACATTCTACATACGGATGAGCTAGAAAATTTTGGATAAATCTGCTTGCGTTCTTATGGAATCCTAATGGACGAAACTTAAAGGATGAGCAGAATACAGTAAGTTATACGCTCGGAACCAACTGCGAAAACCGGGCCGGTGAAAACCGGGCTAGGAAGTTCTTCTAGCAAGACTGACCTTGGTTGTGCTGTAATTTGAATAAGGGACCAATGTGTTTCTTCATGCACAATTAGGCCTATGGTAAACAACATAGCCCAAGCGCCAAAAATAGTGCATTTAAGTGAGACATACAAAAACAAGCGTGTCCCTTCCATTATTTCTCCTATAGTTAAGATAAACTTGCATCAAGCACGGAACGGCAAACCGAAATGGATCACTCACATCTGCCTCAAGAAAAAGGTCAAGATGATGCCATGCGTTATCGTTTGTAACTGCCACCGTTCCGTTGAACTGCATTATCAGCGCGTATCGATTTAGGTTGATTGAGAAGCCCGGGCGGCCAGCGATAAGAAAGAAGCTTATCTGGGTTTGTTTACTCTGTCAGAACAAGGGAGAAATTCAAGGAGTGGTCGAAGATGGTCAGGTTGTCCTCTATTTGGTAACATCGCATTCGTGAAAAGCAACTCTTGAAAAAGACCATATTCAGCTCTCACCTGGAATCTGTTTTTGCTTTATCTGCAGCACTCGAGTTTCCACCGGCAACAAGGGATTTTTTTACATCGCTGCGCAGAATGTTCCCTTTTTAATATGAAACTATATACCTTATACAATAATATACTGTTAAAACGTCTTAAAAGAGTAGTACGTTGCTGTAACACCAACAGACATTTTCGCCCATTACTTTTTAGGAGCGACAGTCATCTGTGAAGGACTATAAAACCTAGATGGTACATTGGGTGCTACTATACCCAGTCATTCAGTTTCAGGTGGCCCTTTGGTTTTAAAACATTTCATTTGAAGTATGCTGACTAAATTCATGTGCAACTGATTCTAAGGAAAAAGTTACACACCAGCTAATACCAAACCAGATTTTTAACACATTACAAACGCAACTCAAAATTACTGTTTCCAATGCCTGTCTTGGTACAAAAGAACGCTCTGCAAAACGATACTCCAGTAATGAGATGGTAAGGAATAGTTGAAATGGTAATGAAATAGCAAAAGATCATCCGTGGCACGCAAAAAATCATTAAATGAAAAGCGCAAATAGGAATCTCATGAGTTGAGTCCCATTGGTTGAACCTCAACTCAGTAATTGCGACAATATCACTGTTGGGTTTCGTGTTGTGGTTGTAAACTAGAGCAAACAGCTGAAATGCCCTGATGTTTGAACTTGCGTTTAAAGAGTAACCTAAAGTTAAATTTAACATACAAATATGTTTCTTCAGAACCGATAATTTATACGGCCAAGGGAACCAAGACGTGATGGCAGTAGCGCACAACATACCGCATTTCGGACACTCAATAATGTCCCATTTCCAGTAGGGTCATTTGTGATATACTGCAAGCCAATTCGAAACGAGTGAGTTCTGTTCAAAGTAACCGACAGCGAACCGTACAGCAGTTCTGTCGGAGCGCCTCCAACAGTCACGCGTGTCAGCTTACATTGACGATCCATCTCAGGAAGAACACAGGTGCAACTGCAAAACAGAAAAGCGAAACAGTGGAATTGGAGCACGACCCAGCAACAACTGAACTAGCAACTAGTTGTCAGTATTTTTCGGTTCAAAATGAATTCAATCAACTGAGCTAAAATTTGAGATTTTAAAGGGTGAGAACTCGCCAAAAATTCAATTTCGATGACATTACCTAGCCTTACGTGGAACCCTGACACTTTTGCAGAGAAGCTTAACACTTCTTCCCGCTTTGCTCGTAAAGTTGAAGGGTTTTCACCAATCCTATGGGTAGTCTGTAAATCAGTTTAACTCGCGAATGACATACAGACAATTTTCCGAGAATAATTGTCCTTATTTGCAATTTTCAAACCTTTATTAAGAAAAGGAAACATACAACCAGTAGTTAGCGCAAAGTTGAACGTATTTACCAGACATGTACGAATGCACAGCTAAAAGATGGATTGTTCAATGACAACTGTGTGTTTGATGTTTAAACGCTAACAACGCAAAAGTTCTGAAGAGACGATTCAACTAACCACCGTGACGTACAACTGGCTAAATCTTTTCATGAGTTCATAGTTCACAGTTCGATACGAATGCGACAGTCGATTTCTCCCAGGTGGATCTTGTTTTCTTCTTCCCTTAATTCGTATTCTTTGTCACACAATTATGCACAAAAAACTAACAGGCTAGTACGTCGCACAGATATCGGGAAGACATATTCCATAAGCGCAAATTTTCTATCACTGTGAAGACTATTTTCCAAGAGGTAATCTCCTTTTGCATTGACTACGTTTTCATGATGCACACGTCACTCTTAACACTCAAGCCAACCCCTTGAATCAAGGTCTGTTCCTCTGGAACAAGATGTTCTTCAGTATGAGGCAGTGTCCTGTACAAACATTTTCACCCTTTCATTTCTGAGCCTGTCTAAAGATCGGATTTCAATCTCCACTGTTGGCTTGACAACCAACGGTTGACTGTGTGCCCAGCCTAGGTTCTGCAATCACCATTGAATCTAATAGAAGGCAAAGGGCCCACAACATCTGTATCCTTCACTTTCAAATGCATGTGACAGGAGGAAAAATGTCGAAAGCAGTTCTGTGACAGTCAGTTTTAGTGGTGGAGTAGGGGCGTCATGTTGCATTATGGGGTACAAAGCATCCGATTTCCGAGTTTTATTATTCTGGAGAAAATTGACCCCAGATATACTGCTTAATGTACACACGCGTAAGTTCACACTTGAAAAGCCATCACACTGGAATAAAAAAGTGGTTCGATTTCTGTGGAAACCTTCAGTTGCTTACATGACTCAAGTTAGCTTGATTTAACGTTTGCCTTGCGAGGAGTTAACGGAAATCTTAAATTCAGTGCAACCGTTTCCACTCACTCACGGGGGATAGTATCACTTGTAACGCTTATTAGGAAGAATCACAGTAAAGAATGGTGAGTACGGTCCACGCTGGTTGTTCTTTTCGTGACCATCAACTGGCAACTACACAAAATCGGACGGCCAATAAGCAAAAACAACTATTTCATGGGAAAATATTTAGCTTTTTTAGATACAGCCAACTAAAGGGTCGATTTTGTGGTGTCCAGGACTTGACTATAGTTTGGAGTGACTATATTAGCAGAAAGCTGCTTCCACGCGATATCGCCGACCTAATGACGCAACAGATGCAAACTGAGGCCTGCAACGTTCTTGGAGATCCAAAATTTTGCTTGTCTAGGAGAAGGTTGGCAGTCAGTTACTAAACTTTGTCAAGAGGGTTAGGGAAAATTACGTCACTCACATCTGTTGAGACAGAATAATCCAGGTGTGTCCAGTGTGCGCTTGTGTAATCGTAGTAACGCTTTCCCTGCATGTCATGAATCTGGAGTTCAAACCCCGGGACGGCTTAGGATATGCATTGCTGATGAGCTCTAATAAGAGCGCACCTCGAGTCTAGTGATTTCCCCTTTTATGTGCTCACCAGAACAACTGCTCCAGGACAGGAGGAGGACCATTCAAACGGAAGTGACGTGAAATATCAATTCAGAGCTCACTGCGTGCGCATGCACACCTTATATGTCGAATAAATAAATGTTCAACATAAGGTAGGGAGCATGTTTATAGGGCTACCAGAAAGCGTGAATTACCTTTCCGTGAAAGATAACTAGTCGCATTCATCGCAAGGGCATCGAATATCAATCTGATGCAAAACTGCACTATCTTTCTGGCTCTACTTGACATTTCTTCACACACTAGACGACCAGAAGTACAAAGTAACTTACCCATAGCGTTCCTCGGAAATGTTCTGTGTACCACCATTCAAGCAGGGTGGTAGATTTTTCGGAGGACTACCCATCGCACCAAGGACCAGTGGTAAATGGAGCCAAGCATGAATGACTGCCACAAGAACCTGAGCAGTTGGCATCGAAGCCTAACTGTAAGTACCTAGGGTAGAAAAGCCAATCGAACGATGATCACCATCTGGAATACTGATGTGATTTCGCAAAATAACAAGGCATGTACTACCCGCATTCTGGTGTCCTGATAGCCGTTACGCTAAACCCGGAACTAAACAACACAGCAAGGTCGAGGTGATGTCATTGTGTACTATCGAGCAATTGGATCAGTCAGCAGTGACGGGTGAGAAGATGACTCATCGTTGTGTTCATGTATGCAAGTGCATGCAAGCGTGGAGCGATTCCGTTCGGAATGAATGTGTGGGTGAGGTGACCACTTTCAATAAAGTTGGCGACACTGTGCTCTCCGACCGATGCGGGTCGCAAACATTGCCTGACAAATTTGGAAGAATACCGGTCAGTGATGATGAATATTACATGTGACAGGTGGCGTGCGATGAGGTGGACAAGAGGGACGACAGCACCTCCTTCGTCAAAGCTTCAGGACAGGAAACAGTCAGGTGGTACACGAAAGAACATTGCAGCCAAGTGAACATAGGCCCCAGGACTTGGTACGGTAAGATAAGTGATGCATTTCTCCGGGATTTGGTGCGATGGTTTTTCATCGTCCATTCTGATTGACCAACCGTCACTTTGGGATATTAGTCGACATGTAATGGTGCCTAGGTTAGTCAGTCGTCAGCAAAACAAACAACAGGTGTAGGTCGAGTCAGTCCTCAGCCAGTCATCCCACGATCAACGGACAAAAGTGCTGAGCTTAGTACGCTTTCTTGTTGGTATCCGAATAATAATTGCGGTTACCTGCTTACACCAGAGCATCCACCAACACAAGCTGACGAACATTAACTGATACAACCTATGTGAAATACGTTGAAATGGAGCACAGTTGAGAAACGGATTAGTTAAACTGACGTATTGTAAACTTCACAAGACAACTGTGGTCAGTAAGGTCCAACAGAATACTTTCGAGTTACACAAGTATCCAAGGCTTGAGATAGCTAACCAAGATACATACCTGTCATACTGTTTAGGTGAGGGGGTCTAGGAGTGAAGGTAAACACAAGCGGATTGTGGATAATAGACGTTTAAAGTACCATGGTACCGAGTGAATAAAATGAATGTCGTGCTTTGCATCAATGGTTTCAGTGGTTTTTATAATTTATTTGCATTATGTTAGCAGTGTAACTTTATGTACCAGTAATGTGATGTAAAAGAACTTCAGCGCCTCCTTCAATCACAATATAACAGTGTATTCTTCTTCGATGGTAAAAACAACGATTGTGTGCTATACCACTGATGAACTGTTATTCATCGGAAACGGTATTTTTCGATTCAATGTTACGAATTTGGTGATAAAAACTTACACTTCATTCTTAAATTCCCTGAGTCCCTACCGTTTCTGGAACCCCAGACATGTGGAAATTCTGTTGGATCCAGAGGAGTACCGAGGATTCCTAACCTTTCAAATCACTAGGACTGTTGAAAATTGTCCGTAGGTATTATATGTTATTATCAGTCACTCATGTAAGGAAACCTGAATCACGTTGCCAAGCAATTGATCGGTTCACTTTTTGCTTGAGAATCTTAAAAGGAGTTGATATTTCTGGTATTAAAACGAATTTTATTGCATAGCTGGAAAAGTCGCTGAAGGCAGCACATTTCAAAAACGCTTTGCTAGATTATCTCCATGAATCTTTCTGAAGCCCGAAATTGTGACGAATTTTGTAGTACAGATTTTCAAACCCATTTGTAGTGTCTAACAGCTTGTTTTGAATCAGGTCACCGGACAACCATCGAAACTCCTGTTTAATTTGTCCAAGGGGCATATACACTTAATCGGAAACTATCTGTTTGGTTTATGATGACCTTCTTGGGTGGTTAGCACAAATATCGACCTGAGAAATATCTGGATTGGACGCACGTCAAACAGAATAGGAGGCTTTGACAAATACTTCCATTTGCACACGAAGCTGGTTTTGACAGGGGAATCAACAGAATCCAGCTGAGTCTCTAAAGTGTGATGGTCCGCTTCAACTGAATATGCTGACCCAGGCCGCCTATGTTTCAGCTGGTGCGATATTCGAGATATCACAATAAGGTGTTGTTTACATTTAACATACTGCTCAGAAGGTTGCATGAAACCCTTCGACAGCCCATCTAGAACATTCAGTTGAAGCGGACCAACATAAACGAGAGATTCAGCTAGATACAGTTGAATCTCCTGTAAAAAGCAAATTCATGTACGAATGACAGTATTTGTCGAGATCTGTCCAATTTAGGTTCAAGTTGAACACAATGCTGACGGGAACTCGGGAAATGTGCTTACCTAATGAGCCACAGGAAGGGCGAAACCGGTCGTGGGCTGTTGAAGAGTTTTCAGCAACCTTCTGGGTATTGCATTACGCCTAAAGAATAGAAGACTGTTCGATGGTCTTTCCCACCACACACTTGTGTTTCTTCGGCTCCGGGTAGAAGGTCATTGCTGACTGAATTTACCATGGTCTCACTTTCGCTGCTCAACATCCCCCGTCTGAAACTAAGGCTACTTGTGTGCTGACCTAGCTAGTCAGATATCGTGGTGATTGAATTGAAGATGCAAGCTGATGTAATGGTTGGACCTTGGAGAATTTAGAATCAAAATCTCAACGAATGGAACCGACACGAACCCAGCGATGATGATTTCATTAATCATTCTTTGTATGTTAGATGGACAAGTTTGGTCGACATAAGCAAGACTGGATGTAAAATTCAGCAAGAATAACAATTACTATCCAGTCTCTGATTAGGGGACTGTGATCGAAGAATTTCCCCAAAAAATTATATTTTGAGGCGGATTTTTCGGGATTCTGCAATTCATCAGAAGCGTGGGGAAACCCAGCATGCTGAGGTCTGAAATTTGCAGAGGGAGCACAACTTAATATGTGGGATTTTCACAATGTTTTTACAAAGATACAAAAATTACGGGAGCCCCGAGGCCGATTTAAAACTCAGCGCTTAGATCAGTTGCAACAAGAAGGTTGTTGTAGGCTGCCTAGTAGGTGATGATGGTGCGGTGATCTGGTCAAACGTTTCCTCGGACCTGAGGATTTATTAAAACCAGATTGAGGTAGTCAAAGTGGCAGATGATAGGAAACAGTACTGACTTCAAGAGTCAATTAAATTTTTGTAGTAAGAAGCCAGACAATTAACCTTATACCGCCTGGAATCGAATCCGTAGTCATCCGTTTGCTGCAAGCCTTTCCTTAGTAAACCCACTCCGAAGACAGAAAAGAGGGATAAAGAGGCAAATTCTTTTCATTCGTGGCTTGATGGAATGTTTGGCCATTCTTTGGACACACTCATTGTTGGGCCTTCTCAGTTAGCCGTGAGTTGTTTGGCCGTCTGCTGTCATTTCATGTCGTCCGATTTCTGTTAGCATTGCGAGCACCTGTAACCTCCTAGTCTGCTTGAACCAGCTTCCGAAGCAGTGGTCCGAAAGTTGGTGAGTCCAGTGTAGTCCGCTAATTTGGTGCAATTTGGGTTCAAGCAGAACATAAGGTTGACGGAAACTTGGGGACTGCGCCTACCTGATGAGCCCCAAGAAGGGCGAAACCGGTCGTGGGCTGTCGAAGAATTCTCGGCAACTTTATGAGTAGTGTATTACGTCTATACATTGTTGATTCCAACTTCCTTTCACAGTTTCGTCTCACCGCTTTAGTCCTCACAACGTAGCTTCTTTGAATTATCTGGCTCGTCTGTAAGTTACCAAGGCAACACAAACAATCATCGAGTCTGTAGCTCACACGAATTGCCTTTGTTTACTTTATGGAAAACAGTTTTCCTAGAGTCAATGCAGCAATGTAATTTCATTTTAGTGGTACCGGATGGCGTGCTTAACTCAGTGCTACTTACGCAAGTTTATTGATTTATGGACGTGTGTTTATACATACCCATGGTACTCTATTGCAAAGACGTGTTGATTTTTGTTTATTTTGAGAAAAATAGGATGCCAAGTGAGCTACGGCTTTCCTGGTAGCCATCTGAGCTGGGAAGCAGAAGTTAACCGGAAACCTTCTCGGGTGAATATAGAATACATGACCCGGTAGCCTATTTTATCCTGAAAGTCATCCCGGAAATCACCGCATTCCTCTGACTGAAATAAGACCACACCTATTTTTTGCCACCGGACAATCTGGACGAGTAATGAGTTAAAATCCGCAGCATATCAACCAATATAAGTTTAACAGACTAGTCCAGGTGGGCTGTCGATTATGTAAAGCGAACTTTGCTACCAACGTCTTGTCGTACAGCACTAAGACCTTTTTTAACAAGTGGCCACCTATGGCTTGGTAAGGGTTATCCGTGGTGGTCTAAATTACACATGACCGTGGTCCGTCAATTCGGTTGATTATTTAAGCCAGCTGGTCAACCAGGGGGAGAGATGTGCAAGTGAAACTGTGAGAAAATTTGTATCTCAGCCAGGTTATTTAAGAAATTTAAGTTAGTTTATAGAACAGCCACGTCTGCTTGATCTCAAATGGTGCCCCAGAAAGCGGAATCGCAGTTAGCTAGACGAACAAGCAAGTTTAGATGTTAATTCTTCAGTTCAAAGGCCCACTAGTGATAAACAGTTAAAGAGGAAAATATGGCTGTTAGCTCATTGTGAAGACCAGTTTGGGGGACGAGAGTACCGTAACGGAAAAAAAAATTCTGAAGGATTACCTGAACTTTGTCCCACCCGAAAGGAAACTGTATCAGTAAACAAAAAAAAGAGCTCCTCAAATGTGAAGAAGCTCCTCATGGCGGAAACCCTAATCGTACACATTTAGAATGAAAGCATTTATTTGAGAAAACAAGACGTTCCGTTCTCTTTTGGCTTAAGTCTTTACGGTATACAGTCTTCCATGAATGCTTTCCGTATCTGAGAGTACTGTGATTGAATTGCGAAGTTTTATTTCGCGGAATTTTGAGAAATTCTCGTGCTTATTGTTATCATAAGTTTTGGCCGTATCCTGTTCGGTAGTCTATAAATCGTTCTACTCCCTTAAA
>SJOL01006378.1:232900-274850 GCA_004794785.1 Opisthorchis felineus | reverse complement strand
GACCGCGCTGCAACACAGCGACATTTCGCGTGTACTCAAGATTTGCGCTTCTGCACAAGCTACCGCAAATCAAGGCGACCTACTTTAGTTCTTCGTCGGCAGCCACCACACCGTCATCCAGTTGCAACTTCCGCGTCAGGAAAGGCATTATATCAGCTTCGTATCTAGCACAGTCGCATGGCATCATGACAGGTCACTTACTACAAGTACTCCAGTCATGAGGAAAGTCTAATCTGACCGCCGGTAGTCCACTGGGATTGTTTGCCACAAATGAAAAAAATGACGGTGTGATTTGGTTTCAACTGTTTATTCCGTCCACGCAAACGTGCCAGTCTTAAACTATAAACCCGTCAGGTTAAAAAAGCATTCACCAACACCCCGCAATGAGTTCAAATTGTTGTTCTACGTCTTGAGTTTGCTTACGTAAGTCAGCTGTCAAGGCCTCAGCTTTCAGATTTATGCTTGTCAGCGCTGTCACGGAACAATGATGTTCATTGAATCAGTGATTTTCTCAGAGAATGGTAACCTGTCGCCGAGTCCCAGTGGGTTTTATTCCCTTGGGGATAGGCACATTGATTTTGTGGCCTGCGGTCTGAAAATTGTCAAGATCAATCAATCTTCAAGTGGACTGTCATTTAGGTGGTTGGCTCTGAAAGGGAGCTACTATGTGAAAACGGCAGGTCAACAATAATCACGAGTAGGGGAGTGTGAGGAGATGCCTGTGAAAGCAGACTATACAATGCAGCTGATTATTCAATGGAGGGTGGCTCTTTTGAAATTGATACCCTTACTATTGAGTTTGACCAGTCTGTGGCGTTGGACAGATGTTACTGATGTAGTAGTTGATGCTAGAGAGGTCCTTGTGGACCGGAGTCCCGTCGTACTGATATGACTCAGACAGTGAAAAATGTTGCGTAAATGAAATGGTATTGTTACTGACATGTTTGAATAAGTTGCCGCCACAAACTTCTTAAGGTAGCGTATGCATTGAGTTTTCCATAAATTCTACATACATCGATAGCACTAGACACAAATACTGCCAGGAAACCCGAATGTTAACCGGATATGGTCAGAACCAATGACTTGACAGGCTACAACAGCCTTGCGCATTCACCGGTGATCATGTTTACTCAGGCTACGTGTAACATTTAGAGGAGTTTCGTGGGGCTTGAAGGGGCTGTCACGTCTGGGCCAATAGGCTAATTAGTTCGGATTCGTTCCTCACGTTGTTCTCACTGCACGGTTCGCTATTCAAGCCCGTAGAGTTTATCATCAGTTAAGTCGTATCTATTAGTCTACCAGTCATGCGCGAGAAAAGATGTATACTTGGCCGCTTGTTTGGTAAATTGCCAAAGTACACAGTGAAGCTTAGTGCAGGCCTGCTCTAATTGGAATTGTGAAAAGCGGCTAGAAAAATGTAGTCTACATGTGCATTTTCGTGACTCATTGTCCTCCAAAGTGGGACACCTGCTTACTGTCTTCTAACTTCATATGATTCCTTGTTTACCACAACGAGCTGGTTGTGGTGGGCAATTTCGGTATTTTGCCTATCCCTGAAGACTTCCTGCGAATTTTCGCTGGGCTCTGTCATCATTCCGCATGGCTAACAACGTGCTGTTCATGTCAGTAAATCAAGAAGCTGGAGTTCACCTATCTGGATTGGCCGGCGCCGCTATCTGATAAGCTCATACCTACACGTGCCTGTTTTCCTCCCGTGGCTCGTCGCCTATTCCTATGTGACGGGAGTATGCACCAGATGTGTCTGACTGGCACAAACAGCACCTGGACAATGACCTTGATGAATTAGTCACTACCCGTAGGTAGATCTGCTCCAAAACTGGGTCTGTGTTGCCCACAAATCGGCCAAATTAGGATACGAACAGATTTACGTACTCCGCCATCCATTGAGTCTGGAATTCTACCTAAAAGTGCCACAACTTCCTTTTTGATTATGGTATTAAACTGTCAAACAAAATTCCTTGCTCTCTTTCAGCATCGTCACCATGTGTCAGTTATAACTTATTGGTATTCTTCAGCTGATGCAGACCAAAAAGTTACAAGTGCAAAACGACTTATGTCTGCACGTTTACAGCAAGCTTTTCCGGAGAACAGTCGGTGACTATAATTGTTGGTTGGAGGGTGAAATTTTCAGCATGATTTTCCCCCCACATATTGATACTTCGTTGGGAGGCGAAAACGGTAGCACTCCATCTACGAATCTAGTAGCTTTTTATCAGCTCTAAACCAGATTTTATTCGTCCTAAGTTAGCCAGAGTTACTTTTGGATGGAGTCTGTAAATTCGAAGGAGGTTTCTTATTCAAAGTTTAACAAAGCCAAGCTAGTCTGAAGTTATATCAAATTATCACCAAAATTTTCCTCTGGATAACCAGTTTTCAGGTCACTGTACTGTTAGTGAATACAACCGACAATACTATGGACATGCTTTTGATTTTCACCTCCGGTATATTAGGATAATTGCACCTGAACTCAGACCATGAAAGGAAGAAGAGCTTAGAGGTCTAAACTTATATGTGCGCAGTTTATTTTTAGCGCAGGTTGTTTGTATTTCTTTTTGCTGCTTTTCTGAACACAAGTGAACGTATTGTGCATAACCAGAGTGTCAGACTGGTGTTCCGACAAATACTGTCATTTATAACCGAATCAATAACTACAGAGAGCTCATTTTAAACTGTTATTGCTCAAGGCTCATCATTTCAACGGGTTGCAATTTCAAACGGTGGCCACCAGGTAGCCGACCGTAAAATTTATGTTTGAAATTCTGTGGAGTCTTCTTGAATTTCCCTTAAGTGTTACAAAGTTTTTCGCACAGGAAGACGAACCGGTGCAACACCTATTCGTGCTTGCTTCTTCGAGCGATGGTTCTAATTTTCTTCAGACTGCTGATCTATAAAAAATACTTTTCAGGATTGTCCCCCATTTGTTTGATGTTCGAATGCAATGAAGTGGAGAAATATCTATACAGGTGGCTGATTAGTTTTCGACAGGAGAAGAAGCTACCAATCCCTTCTTACAAGCACTCCATTTTTTATAAGCTGCACGCGTGGTTTCTCATTCATTATGAACGGTTTAACGTGTTGCCACTGAAAATATGCCACATCTTCACTTAGTCATCGGTATACATTGATAAAGTGAGATAATTTTGAATAAATGTCTGCTAGAGACTGAAACGATGGCCCTTGCCATTAAAACCTGTTAGAATCTTTAAGACTAACGTGCAAAGCAGACAGAGATTCACGGAGAGCTCTTATTAAATCACGTTTCACATGAAGACGGATTATTTGTAGACGGAAAAGTGTGATACCACTGACAGCTTTCACAACATCATTAGGAGCATCCATCAATCTTTCGCAACGGGAGAGCGCCATTTAAAAATGTAGTCCGATGGTTCACTGTGGCACAGACCAGTTACTGTTGTATCACCCCACAACAATTTCTTATCAGTGCTGTAGTCAGAAAGCTGTATGCGCTAATGGATTTGTGACCCTCAGGCAACTGTAAATTTCCGATTGCCTTGCAATGTAGGTGTGTGAATGATACCCATTCATCATCAGACATCATCCTCTGGTATGGAAACGTTGGGGGATTTCGCCTGCAAGTTTAGCTGGTCACAAAGCCAGAATATGTCAACAGCTTACGTGTATTTCACAACCGTGGATGACTATCATACGAAGGCAGTATCAATATCCCATGGCAGCTATTAGACTGTGCGAGAATTTTCAAGTTATCCTCTGGACCTGGAAGAAACATACATTCTCTTCCTATAGGAATATGAATCTTGACTCATGTATTTCTTGATAGATTCTCTGACAATGGTCAACAACCTAACGGTTAACTCCGGATTTGGAGCCAAAAATCACGAATTTGGCTCCTCCAAGCAACCAAAATTGTAGGAGCCATGGGAGGATCGGCATTGTTTCTTATGAATATAGGCAGTCTGGAAAAATGAGCCAGAAATTTATACTACCTGGTTACCTGGTGGTTGACTCTGTTACGCCGGCTACTTATGCACTAGGGGGTAGAAAATAAAACCTATTGACAGCACGACCCGGATCAAACCACGCTTTCTAGGCGCAGCAGCATTAGGAACCAGACTGCCATGCAACCTGTGCCCTCGACCGGAGCAAACCCATAAAAAATCAGATATGTGATAACCTTGAGTAAATTGCCCATCGCGGGGCCTCTCAACGAAGCCTTAATTTCTGCTGCTTGTCGGTTCATGGACGACAGTTGTGGCACCAGGACTAACTTTCACAGCTTCCAGCTCTCATCTGGAGAAGAAGCTTGAGAAAAGGCCTCACAGTGAGGAATATGGCCCAACATTTACTTAATTCCTAAGGCTTTTCGCTTCCCGGCTCTTACCTCAAATACATTCGGCTCTACGTCTAGCAAGCTAACAGTTGTTCTATCCCTATACCGCTGTGACAGGCAAACAAAAATATCACAGCTATCCTCATCCTAGAAAGTCTGTCCACTTAATCAAGTTAGATGGCTCTTGCCGTGTCTTCAGTTCCATTTGTGGATGGCCCATACTGTATATCTTAAACACGCACATAAGACTCCAGCTGAATCGGTTATCATAAACTGCTTGGAGCAAGCCAATATAACCCACACTTCTTAAGCCGGATATCCGGTGATCGCGACGCACTGACTCGCGATATCTAAGGTGTGGACGTTGCATTCAGCTCCAGAACTGTAACCCATTAAAGGTCGTTCAGTTGACTGGTTTGGTTAAGCTCAACTGACATAGAGATGGCATACCTTCGGCCTGCTGCAGCCTGGAAGCTGATGTGACTGTTCACTGATGGTTCGGTCATGCGGAATCTCCGACAGTGTTATTCGAGCGGGTGATTTGAAATCTCATGCTGGCCACCCACGTCAGGAAAATGTACAATTTGGGTCTCGGTCTGATTTCAATGCTGATCGCAAAAATAGCACGGAAGAGATTCTCTACTTACGTGCTAATCATCGATTGTACTAACCAGCACTAACTTGGGGGCCACTGACAACAAAGCAGTCGAGGATCTACTTAGATTAATTAGCAGTCAGCTTTGAAGATACTCATTCAGGATTTTTGTTTCTTCCGTTCATACAATTGTACATGATATCCCTCTTTTACAAATGGGTTCAGAGCTAATCGTTCCACCGACTGCTACGGTCACACAACTGGCTTGACCAGATAAAACGCTGTTGGGTAGGACCATATGAAGTAGGAATAATTGTCGTTTTGATGTAGGTAACTGCGTTCTGAAAAAGCTATACTTATGGCTTTTGAAATTATCGGCTTGAGGTCTCTGATATGGAAGAATGGGCATTTGATCTCGTGAAGACCAGTGACATTTTTTGATGTCAGAAACAAGAAGTATTGACCACAATGGTCTGGGTAACTTGTCCAAACGGCATACACTAATGCGTGAAAGACAGGAAGTATTCCGAAAGGAACATACATTCTTGCTGGGTGGCTATTGCAACTGACTGATTCGGTCATTCGAATCTGGAAAACTCGGTATGAAGCTGTCTGAGACAAATTGGATTAGAATATTACTCACAGAAATCCAAAAACCTCGAAGACGAATTTTTCAGGCCTCCAAATTTCACTGGCATCCAGCGAGTCCAATGATTGTGGACGCCAGTTGGTAACCGAAGACAGAAACATAAGGTAAAATTTCCATCTTAAAAAGTGGTAAGGTACTAAGACCAAGCGGTTTACATCATGTGTTCTTCAAAGAAGATGATGACGAAGTCGTAACTACACATACCGTTAACAAGTGTGGAAGGCAAGTTGTTAGTGTAATTGAACCCCACCACTGCAATTCCAATCTTCGAAGGCTTGCCTGGGCCGATGACATAATTCATCTGACTCCCCCACTTGTTGAGCATTGTTTTCTCATTTCAGCCCTTTTCACACAGGTACCCGTGAATTCCTCCTGCTTTACAGTGAGTTCTGTTGAGCGTTGTATGAATTAATGGTGCATTAGTCAATAGAAACAGCATCACGAAACAAGCTATTTTCTCTAAGGTCCTTCTCATACATTTGACATGTATCTCCAGTCGCCTGCAAAAAATTTAAAATAAGCTACCCAGTTAGTCCGCACGATTTGGCAAGCATTCATACCTGAAGAGTGTAAATTGCTACTGCTAGTCTAAGGTCAGTCCAAATTATCATGTCGATCGATTAGGTAAAATAATCCAGCTAAATTAGCTAAATTAGCCCCGATGGACCAGCGAAAGATGAAATCGCTTCCCGATCAATGCTTCAGTTTTGGTCAGAGAAGTGGCCAATGCCTGTCGAATATGCAAAGAGGTTTTCAGAGTTTTGTCAATGGTATCTTAGCATCATTCCTTGGATGTGTTGGGAACGTCAGATGAAGTTGGCTGAGATACACTGGATAGACTGTAGGCCAGACGCAGACCACCTAGCCGCAATTCATGGGTTACGCTTGCTTCGGAAACCGCTTCACTTCGTATGGGACCGGTACCCTTCCAGAACCTCTATTACCGAGCTGCGGTTAGGGTGTGATCACTGAAAGAAATCATTCTCTTATTTGACAACGAGGAATGGAAGACGTAACCAGTGAAACCAATCGTAATATTAACTTTCGGGATGGAGATCTCGGGACAGAAGACGCCAGCGTAGAGTGGCACTAATAAGCATGGTACATGGGCAGTATGGTCTTCATCTTCGTTGCTTTCCTGATTACTACTGTGTAAATAAGGCGAAATGGCATCTTTTATGGAACGTTCCAAAAAGGAGCCAGCTATTCAGACGGGTGTGGCTTACGCTTCACGGGGAAGGTAAAATGAGAAAAGAGATAAAAGAGAAAAGGGACAAAGTAAGATTGACTCGCTGTGTGTACTGAATTGCTCGATTACACTCAAAATTACTTGGAACTGCAATTCATTTGGTTTCCATTAGCCCAATCACGCTGATATTGTCTTTTTTGGCTGTAAAATTATCCCCGTGTGCAAATAACGCATAATTCCTCTGCAACCTTGGAAAAAGTTCAGAAGTGAAGACAATTACAGCATCAGAAACCGCTTCACCAGAATACAAACAGTATGCACGGTAAGGTCAAATGCCACCAAAAGTTTGCCGCATAACAAACCATGACAAAGCCATCTAGTTGGTCATGTGCACAGTATTGAAAACTAGCCGTAGTGTAATCCGTTGTTGTGACAACTCATTCACACGATCGAACACGAAACTTCACGACTCGCTCGTTCATGTGTATTCATCGGCACTCTGTGTCAACAACCAACGCCTTAATGAGAAATCCATAACTACCCACATCCATGGTATTCTCAAACAGCATGTGCATTATCTTGTCCCGTCACATCAATGTGTTTGGTGAGTTAAGTGGTGTTCTCGTTATGGAAAGTGTTCTCAGGGTTTTGAAAGCTATATCCCGTCTCAGAGATCATCCTAAGTAAGGCGAGAAACACTCAACCCGGTTAGGTCCGTTTTAGTACTGTGGATCTAATCGGTCGTGCAGTTTCTCAATGAGAGTCAGCCGCAAAGGATAGCAGTTAAAGTAGATGCGATGGCGTGGAAATAAAGTGTTTGGCCGACAAAGCAGGCCAGCAGACTCTGATAGCTTGCGCACCCGATGCTACCAGCACATTCGGTACTACTTAGAGCCCGGTATTCGATCAGAAAGTCAGGGTTGGTAGTACGATAAACCAAACGACCGTGAAGTGAGATAACGACTTTTTCTACCTCCGTATTGACAGGAATGTTGATCGGGTTTCTAACAGATAAAATATCGCATCAGTGCGGACAGAGAACATTTTCTCCGAAAACTCAACATTTCTTTTACAGTTCTAAGCCAAAAGCGCTAAGACATGTAGATCACATATATGCATGTATGCACACATATGCTTCAGAAGTTTTGTGCACACAGAACTGGATAAGGAACTGGCAGACAGACATTTTTGATTCTGGCTGTGCTACAGCACTTCGAACAAAGACTTTGGATCGATCTGATGACCAGTTCTTGTCAGTTTTTCGTCTCTAAGGCCGCGACCGGCCGTGGACTCCAGGGATCTAAAACATGAGGCAAGTGCTTTGCCGTTGCGCCACCGGAGCAAGCTCCACACACGTAGTCCTACATAGAGAAATGCAATAATACTTTCGTCTCACATAGACTCCTGTAGCATGTGCTGACTAGGGGGCCGATATAATAAGAGCAGATTCACCAGTTTCTGGTTTGGTGTGAGTTAACATGCGTGATTGTACGAAAGCCCATCATCCGTTTACTTCTTCTTGAAGCTCATCAGATAGGTTTACTCTTCAAGTCCTCGTAAACTTTCTTCCTGTATGAGAGAAAAAGTTCGCTGACACAGCCGAGTCTTCCGTGAGCTCTCAGTTGGTTTATAGATAAGCGTGTAAGTTCGCTTAAGTACAACTTTATTTCCAAGTAACAAAAAAGATTGACAGAGGCTCGAGGACTATGGCTATCTGATCAACCCACAAACGGAGAAACCAAGAATAGACTGTTGATGGATTTTTGCCAACGGTGTATGTGGTTTATGTCCCAACAATACTACCAGGATAACTCGAGTGCCGTTTTAGGTGCAACACGAAGCAGTATTTGTGTAGCACATTCATTTGGTAGTCAACATAAACGACAGAGTCAAAGTGACATAATTTCAACAAGTCATACAACCGCAAGCTTCCGGATGCAGCTAGCCTATCCCACTTCCCCGCAGAGCGTACTGAACAAAGCCTCCCAGGTAGAAATTTCTTCTCACAGAAGACTTCAGTAGTTTTTTACACGACCGTGAAGTTACTAAAAATCAAGCTATATAATGATTCTCCAGCAGGATTTGCGGTGAATTATCCTCCCTGAAGTATTTTTACACAGAAGCGCAGTCGAACAGTACATGTTTATCTTACTAATCGAAAGTGTCTCGAATGGTCAAATAATTTGCCTATCAGCAACAGTGGACACAGCGAAAATTTCCTCCAAAGCTGGAGACAAACAAGACATAAGACCAGCTACTGATGGCCTATGGGAACAAACTAGCGATCGCATTCAAAAGCACTGAATGAAACAGAAGACCTTTGAAAACTGTGTCCTCACTACCGTTATTCGACATAAACGCCTTTCAAAGACCCACCTCTTCGTAGCTGATAAAACAATTCGACATCCAATGACTGGTAGGCCGATCAAATCTTGGATCATATCTGCGATTCGTCCTCCATGCTATTACGTAGGTTAGCATGATGCACCGTTTTTTGTTTTCAGTTTTTTAAAGAGTCGAAGCGAATGAACTCTACAGCTGACACAAAAACAGAGGCAATCGCCCACAGCTGGTGATAACAACACGGTTGCCGTATCTCATCTACAATGCTACCTGATGCGGGTTATGTAAATCGGATTTTGCGTTACTCATAACAGTGATTGGTGGTTTGCAGAAGTACCGTGTCTTGCTTTTGTTGTCCGGACAACACTCGTCACCGTTCATCTCATTTGCATCTATGGTTGTTACCGTGTGCTTGTGCTTGCTGACTGCTTGTGGTGACTGCCCCGCTGTGTTGCCTGGTCAAACTCAAGAACACAGTTTGTGGTAGCTTAGTTTGATTAAAATCATTTTGGCTGTTATGGAAGATTTACGAACCAGTTCCCTTGCCGCCATTCCACTGTAACTTGAAAAGGTCGCTATGCATGTTGCAGAATGTTGGTCGCAGCAGGAGTGAGTGTTTATCCAGATTGCTTTGGAGTGTCTGCGATATTGAGTTCAGACTCAACAAGCAATACGGAAGCGTAAATTTCAGCGACATTAGTTTATTTGCGCTGGAAAAAGTGAGCTATACTAGGGCGGAGTTTAAGACGTCTATAAAACGTTCGTCATGAAGTTCGTAATGGTCGGCCTGTTCACAATTCTGAAATGGCATACCGTAATTTTTAACGCAAGCATCTCAAAATGACATTTCATTCTGTAAATGAAGCCAGTCTATGCCGAAAAGCCGAAAAGCACTGTATAGCTGTTTTTCACTTATTGGGAATCATCAGCAGTGCAAATCTCAAAAAACTTCTGGAAGTTTCAAACCCGCGACCTCCGGACCTGCAGTTGCAACGATTCACCGTTCGGCCACGAGCGGTTCTTCTTTTGAACATTTCATGTTGAGCATTTCATGTTGGTCTGGTCAAGCATAATGCTAAATGCATGCCATCTGTCCCATTCACTGCCTTTTCAGTCAGAATGAGAACTGAGGTCGACAGCAAAGTATTCCGTGTTCAAGTAAATTGCACGCAACCTCTGGTTTAATATCAACAGATGTGCCAGGGGACATAACACAAAATGCGCTGCTGCAGATAAACGGGAGTGTTCACGAATGTAGTTCGTGAATGCAGTCATTTTGAAACGTAAGCTGTGTACTCTCTGTAACGATTATGAATACTTTTTTATAAACCAACTTACTAAATAGGGTATAGATATATCACGAGAAGCCTGTTGTGCATGGGATACGGTCTACCATCAGCAGTTTGATCTATCACACTATGTTAAGCTTGCGACCCCAGTATGAAACTGAAACTTTGAAACCTAAAAAAACAATTACTTGACTAACAGGCGTCACCTCCCGTTTATGAGTAAGTCTTCGAAATACCGAATAGACCCCTCGAGGTTTTTAACGTTATCCCTCAGTCCGCCTGGAGCCGCGGTGGCACTTAGATCTCCAGGCACGAACACTGTGTACGGCAGCGAATGCACGGACACTTTTCAAAATGAGCTCACAGGGATGGGGCACGAAAATGCCAGTCAAGCACTTATAGCCGCACCACCCATTGAAAGGCCTTTGCCTAAAAAAGGCCACAGTCCAAAACCTGATACCACCTTCAACACCTTGTTCATGACACCAACTTCATGCATCTAGCCATTAGTGAGACACTACCCGTTGGACATCTGAAGCCAATCTTATGCGCTCGGCACCACACGGGGAATCTGTTGGTAAAAATATGATGCTTAGTCAACCCATGAACTGCGAACTTCTGTATTTCCGCCAACTGCGTATTCTGCTCTCATTTGTTGTGTTGTGATAAAGTGGAAGCAGGTTAGATTTATTCTACATATTGATCTCCCATTGGCTTCACCTAGAGCATTGTTTTACATCTTCGACGATTCTGTTCTCCACATCTCCATGCATCTGGTTGTGCAAAGGCCATAGATGCAAAAAAGCAGAACAAATATCTAAGCAAAAGCCTTGTGGTTTTTGGGATGTCACTCGCACATAAATCATCCTGTTACTTCATAAGTATATCCCATGTGAGAAGGTCCGTTCATGCTCAGACGACCCAGTATGCGACGCCCCTGACGAGGGCTTAGCTGTCGTGGTGACCAATGTGCAAACTGGCCTCCATGATCTCCTTTCAAAATCATGAACGCACTGCATATAATCTATTGGAATGTCCCTGTCCCGCTTGACGTGGTGAGCCAGTATCACATCCTGCGCAGCCCATTAAACTTCCAGTTTGACACTGCATGCCTTCCACAGACATGGATTTCTGGTTTTGGTTCACAACACATCGAAGTATCAGGGATAGTAGTTCTCTACTAGCTGTATATAGCCCCAAAATGATAACTCTGGCTTGAACAGTGTAGCTGTTGCTCTTAGCAAACACGCCTACAGCACCCCGCTATCTTGGGGGCCAGTATAATCCATGATTCTGATGGCTTATTTCAAAGACTCTTCGGTGAACTTAACGGTCATATCCATCTACGATTCTATCGTTTCATCGGATATCTCCGTCAAGGAATATTCATACGATGAGCTGTAAAGAGTAGTAAGTCGCACACTCAACCGCTATATCATGATTGGTACTGGTGGCTGGGATGCTAAAGGTGGGCCTTCAACTGATGTCACATCTCAATTTCGGGATGCGATCGCCAGCCAGCTTATTGCTAAGTTCCCACAACTACGAGTTCAACATCCGTCCATCAAAAATCAGTGGTTCCGTCTCAAAAAATCCATACAACAGGTCGCTACATGATCTCGAAGGCACAAAGAGTGGATTTCTAAAAGCTCCACTCTTCTCTCTCAACAAACTGCCTAGGCATTGCGGCCAATACATCCAATTTTCTCAGCGTACGTCGTCAGGTCACCTATTCGGTCTGGAATGGTATTATGGAATGCTGGTCGGAAATGGCCTTTAGCATGAAAATTATTATTCAGTGTCGATAATTTTTCGTCTCTTTTAAGGTTGCTTCTCTATGCTTTGGACCAATCGCAAGGTCACCGAAATAATATTCGTGAAGCTGATGGTCAACTAATGACAGGATATGAGAAGAAGCTGAAGGGAAGGACTGCAAGCTTTAGGTAATTACTTAATCGCACACCCAATACAAACACTAAAGCTTTCACGCCTTATACTATCAGTTGTGACTTTCCAGGACAGCTGAATTAGCCAGGATAATTAAGCTAATGAAGGGCAAAATTCTTCAGGTGAGGATAGTACACCGATGAAAATCTACAAAATCTGTTTTTGTGGCAGTAACCGAGCCCTTTTACTAGCTTTTCTGTTCAGTATGGCAAGTCAAAGTGTCTCCGGTGGATTAGGGTACTCCTATACTGCCAGCAGTACCCAAGAAAAGCGACAGAATGTTTTGTGAGATCTACCGGGTTGCCAGTTTGGTACGTACTGCTGCCAAAATCCTCACCATCCTATTGCTGCACCGCCCCAGAGAAGCAACAAAGCCTCACGTTAAACTAAATTAACCTCTCCCGTTGAGCAAGGGGCTGTGCTGGTCTAATATTCACTACAAGCTCCAGCAGCCAATCACCGATTGCTTCATTGACTTTCGTGCAGCATTTGACTCAGTCCATAAGAATGCATTTGGTTCGTCTTGAAAGCTGATGATGTACCAGATAAGCTGCTGAATCTCATCACAGCCTATTTCACAGGTACAAAAGCTCCTGTGTATGAGGAAGAGACTGAGGCACTTGGTCGTTGGCTTGTTCGCTGAGCCGCCAACCCATCGCTACGCTCCACTACGCTCCCTAACAACGCACCGATGATGTCACCTCGATTGGTGATGAAACGTTTGCGATCAAATGACCCAGCTCAGCAAACAAGCCATCGACCATTTACGCTTCCTGAGACACCAACATTTTCCTATAAGGCAGTTGCTCTAAACTCCGGTGTTCGACAGGACTGCCTCATTTTGCAGATGATTTTCAATGTTGCAATTTATTAGATAACCTCACATGTCTTCAGCGGCTTCCATGGATTATCAATAGGCCCTAGCTTGCAGGTCATAGATCCTGATTGTACTGATGCTTTTGTCGTCCTGAGTAAAGATCCGGCAGATCGTCATTGTGTCAAAATATTGGTAGCTCGGGAGCTTTTACTGGTGGTTGATCAGGCGCCTGTTGATCTGTTCGCCGAGCCTGGCAATTAGCGTGCAGACGTTTTGTCCCCAGTCGATGAGATATCGTCAATGTGCATTTGGGAGGATATTAGATACTGTTCGAAAACTATATGGACGCAGGCAGGTAAGGTGACAGTATCAACTCAACTGCGCATTGACGGTGTCTTTTCTACTGGGGATGAAAAGTTTGTAAACTAATTATCAAGCTCGGTAAACAGACCAACGTCCATCTGATCACCTCCCAGCGTCCGACAGATCGTATTGACCACTACGCTTCATTGGTTAGACTGGAAACTAACCCCGGAGAATTGGTACCCAGTCTAATTCGCTCAGTGTTAACCGGTAAGTGCTATGCAAGTTTATTCCTTCCTCCAACAGCATCTCAGATGGTCTAGCACGGTAAGCATAGGACCTCCGCGTCGACCACACACATTGCTTCACATCACCGCATAGAAACGTTCGGAAATCAATCTTCAGTTGAAGCTTTGTGTGTACGCCGTGACCATCCAATCCGTACGAACATACGCCCTTGAGACAAAGCCCCTCAGCACTGCCGATCTTTGAAGACACAAAGTACTTGACCACTGTTGCTTAGAAAGAATACTCCAAGTACCCTGGAACGACAGAATATCCAGTGATGGTGTCAGAGGCCGATGTTACAACACACTATGCCTTTCCAAGTTGGTCCAGCGACGCAGATTATAGTGACTAGGAGACGACCCCCACAAACCATACTCTGAGCGGTCCAAAGTCTCTCTGTCGCCACTGTCCTTTTCATAATCGCGCTGTCTCACTTTGCCCTCGACGTTTATGACCGACTGTAAACCACTCGGTCTGTAGATGGTTTGCGGGGTCATACGGTGGAACATAAAGTGGATAACATTGTGCTCGAATCTTGCTACCGAGCTGTCGCATAAGCAGCAACGTTCTGGGATATTATTGGAGCCGACTCATCCTTCTTCAGAAGAAACTGGTATTTAAATAAAGCTAAGTGGGCATTTTTTTATGAACTGAATCTGTGCTTTTAATCATAGCTTGAACTTAAAGGACGCAGATGCTGTTCTGAACCAAGTTTCGCCACTATAAAGTGGTTTCCGGTGCAACCAAATTAGCCATAATTTCTGAAAATAGCTGGCAGCTGCACAACGATTCCTAGTTCTTTCTACCGAACCACCTCCAATCCTCAAAATCATGTTCACCAATTGGTTTCTTCCCACTGGATTCACTGTCCTCCATCGTATTACCTAGTCTGCTGAAGAGGAACTTCCGTCTCATACTTAGGTCACTAAAACATGTTTCTAAGTTTAGTGGAATCCTTGGTAGCGCCTTAGTTAGCTTTATGATCGGTAAAGACTTTGGTGCCTATAAGGAATACAATTAGAAAATTAGTATACCACCCAATTCAAGCAATCTTATCCCAGACCATATGGACAACAACCGCGCGGGTCGTCTACGAAATTTTAACCATGATAATTCTGTGATTCCATACACGGACTGGCAAATCGATAACTCTGGCACGTTGCATGATGCGGCCGTGTCACGCGTAAGTTACATCCTTCGAACAGGATCTGCAATATACGTAATGCACTACTCATAAGGTTGCTGAAAATTCTTCGACAGCTCACGACCGGTTTCGCCCTTCTTGGGGCTCGTCAGGTAGGCGCAGTCCCCGAGTTTCCGTCAACCTTATGTTCTACTTGAAACCGAATTACACGAAATTAGTGAAATGCACTCATCTGCAAACAAATTTGGTTCTGCGAGAGACTCACCTGGAACCCAGCTGAATCTCTTGTTTGTGGTGTTTCCCGGCAAGAAGAATTTTCAGCAACCTTATGAGTAGTGTATTACGTATATACATGTATCGTGATATCTCGAATATCGTAGCAACTGAAACATGAAGCGGTCTGGTGCAGCACATTCAGTTGCCTGGAAACATCACAAACGAGAGATTCAGGTGGGTTCCAGGTGAGTCTCTCGCAAAACCAAATTTGTTTGCAAATGAGTGTATTTCGCTAGGATCTGCCATACTTCACCAATTTTTGTCCATATTGATATATCCGCAATGGTTTTGGTATGCTGAAATCCACCTCTTGGAATGCACAAAGCCACTTTTGACTTGAGTCAAGTCAAGTCAAAATCTGTTTTCCAGGGACCCAAACCAAAGCTGTTTGCGGCTGAGCTAATTCGATTCCTTTGTTGCAGATGGACTATTCGTCTTTTGGGTCGATTTGAAATCTAAGCAATGGATATAAGGAGCTAATGCAAGTGATGGATGGACAATCTTTGATACAAAGAACTGATTATGTTGGCTTTAAATCCTAAGAACAATACGCTGTTCCACGTTTGCCTACTAGTTGTCAATGCAACAACACGGCGGCAATTCTGTGAACGTTTCTGTCAGAAATAAGTTAGCCTATTGTTTTTCGGTACATGGAAAACGGCTTTCGCGGACAAAATTTATGAATAAAACGGACAGCCGCAGTTCAGACAAGTTTAAATGGATGAATACAAACGACCTTTGGGTCACAATCCGACTTTTCGACATATTTCGGAGAAGCACCGACTGACTATACTAGACAGAGGTGTCAAACAAATCAGTTTTAACCATATCTTATATATCTTATATATCTTACCAGGTTCATTCTAGAAGTGGCATACGGGCACAGATGTTCCTACCGGACAGGCGCTGGAATCTCTCACTTGTGTTGCTGCCCGTTATCAGGCCATCCTGGCAACTAGATTATTTGATTTATCAGCATTTGCTGAAACAGGTGGTCACTTAAAACAATCACACAAACAAATAGGGCGTAGTGACGCACAGCCGGTGTTGCGGTGCTGCGCAGGCCTGATAAAATTTCTGGACAGCAGCTGGAGTAACCGCATTTCACCTGACAAACGCATGCTAAACCAAGGCAGCGACAGACACAAGAATATTTAATGAGGCACTGGATTTTGTTCTTACACCTTGAAAAGAACCTGAAGATGAGGAGTTGACTGACAATAGTCAACCTGTGTTGCACCAGTACACAACTGCGCGAGTGGTGGAACACAAAGGGAGTGCGATAAACCGGCTGTACACTACATCTGAATCTCTAGCGATCGCGGAAACCTAAAGACAGAAAAGAGAGAACTGGTGGGATAAGGCACAAGTGCTTAGCACTTCAAGGAGTAAACGGCTGTGAAACATTGGGAAACCCTGAGGATGAGGAATACAGCTTTCATCAAACTATTCACCGCCGAACGCATCTGGTCGGGCAACTTTCCTGATAGGTGGAACATAACAGATGTCTGACCATTAAACTTTCTTGATAAAGAGAAAGGATTGGTTTCATTTGCTCACTACGGTGGTGCTGGCGGGGGACTCAGCGGAATTTCAGCTTCTATAAACGGTGCCTTATTTTTCATTTCGTACGGTATTCCAGATACCGAAGTATATTTTCTTGATGAAACGTACTATTCGTGTATAAGGCGGCCTTTGTACGGCAAATTCAGCCGAGGACTAACATAAAAAAGAGATCCAGCTGGGTTCACACACACTTTATTGGAAATGGGTGTATTTAGCCACTTGCGTACACTTTGGTGGCCAATTAGAAAATAAGGTTAAGGGACACCCCGCGACTACGCCCACTTGATAGGTCTCGAGAAGGGCGAAACCGATAGTGGGCTGTCGAAAGCTTTTCCCCAACATTATAAGTAGTATGTCCTGTCAGGAAAGCTGTTATTATATGGCGTCAGGTTAAGTAGTAATTAAGCAGAATAGTTATTTACTCTCGTCTAACTTTGTTCATGACATAAACTTACATCTGAAGATCTGGACTCATTTAACATTTTGCAAACTTTTCCACACAAGATAGCTGTTCACGTCTGAATCATACTGAGACCGAACGAAGTGGTTGACAAGAATGATATATTCATTTGACCGAATGATCCTTTGAGGTTTCTCGGCTTCAAATTTCTCTCTGTGCAATTTCTACTTCTTAGCACTTTCTCTTCTTCCTCTGAGCTAAATTATATAGGCGGCTAAGGGCCACAAACATTCTACCATAGTGAAAATTTGAACAACGGAGGTCACGAAACGTAACCATTAGTTAGTGTAACACTGCAGCGTTTACATTAAGATGCTTCCCCCGTTGCACTGAAAACTAGCAAACAATTTGCTATTAGTCATTTGCGTCTGTTGAAAAATTGAATCAACCACGCAGACGGTAAGATTCTGATCCATACAGACCACCAAATCTGCCCGGACGAGTTATTTAGCGTAATATCGGGATTACCACATGATCAACAAGAGGCTGTTCGCTAATGTGTGCTCAAAAGCGCTGAAAGGATTGTTGTTTTGGTTGATGACCCTCCTTTGTTCCAACAAAAGAAGCCTGACATTTTTCACACTGGAGCGGCCCACTAATCGCGTTTTTCCCAACACTGAGTAGACAGTGTTTTTAGACCGACAGTAACAGTGTTCCATAACTTTTTTCTATACTTATCCAGTTGAAGATGACCGTTCGCTACTCGTGTACTTTAGAGATATTCAGACCAACATTTAATTCTTTTTAGGACAGTTTTAACGAAGTAATCAGTCATGGAACGGTGTTGACTAACAGCAAGGATAACTGGCACAGATATCAGTGTGAAAAGAATCGGTCTAATTTTAGAGTGGCAATACATGAGGACTACATCCTACAGGTTGTAACCCTAATTCACGCAGCTGGAAAGTAGATTGGCACTATCTGATACCATACAACAAATCGTTTGAACATTTTGCCACTGGTATCATGTGAGGATTGGGTATTTTCGACTATATTAAGTGGTCGGGTGCGCTCGGGTGGCAAACGATCGATTTGTCACTAGGTAACAATTACAAGAAAGATAATTCGAACCTCAGCATACAATGAGAAATCACAACTTTACAGCAGGTTTCGTTTACACTACTTGGTGGGTTTTTTAAGAAACTTTATCAACAACGCCGTTGCAGTTTTTCTCAAGAAAGACCTTTTTCGGCATTCGTTTGCTTTCATAGTTGTCATCAGTGGAGAACCCGAAGTTGGTCTTTTTGAAAATTTAGCTGATGTCCTCTCGTTAAGCGAAAACCAAATTGTTTTTGCATAGTGTGTCAACTTATGCAACAAGAGTGGTTCTTGGAATACGCGGGGAGTAGCTGCTGGCAAAGGTAATCTGCTTGCTAAAAACTGTAAGCGAAGGATTCCAAAAACAGAATTATGTGAGTGAAAACAGCCGTGCCGCGAGGAGTAAAAATTGGATTTGGTAATTTTGACTGAAATTATTCTTTCTTCTCCTCTGGTCTTTAACCATAAGACTTTGTGGCAAAAGTTACAACCGACTTCACAACCGGCATTCTGTCAGCCGCTTAAATTACGTCGCAGCTTATTGAGAGGTGAATTTTTTCACTGAGAACAACCAAGCACTGGTTTCATATTCTGTGCGTCTTCCCGGAAATTCTTCATGTGATAGACTGCTGAAAGCTGTTTAGACTGTTGCTTTCTATCCATTCTTAACGTCAAACTTTTCTCAGAATGCATCACAATTTTTCATCGCTACCTACTGACTTCATAATAAAGCTCCCGTGTATGAATAAATAGGATGGAACTAAATGGTCGATGAGCTACAGTTGTAAGCAGCCAACAAGCAACCCAAATCAAATAGAAAATAACAAGGGAAAATGTTAATTCTTTGAATGGAACCTGTGATACCCGGCTAAGGCCAGTTGAGCTGGGCGAAGCAACTCGAAATTGCTGATGAATGAATACAGCCGATACGTGCAAAGCCCAAACTAATAATACTTTGAGAAACCTAGAGGGGAGCCCACTAGTGTCTCTAACAGGTAATACGTCAGGTTTGATACTTGGTTTCGTCGCAATATATTGAAGTCTCTCGATGCCCATCAGTCACAACCTCTACACTCTGACTGGTGACACGAAATGATACTCATCAGGCAGAAGACGAAATTTAGGCAGATCATACTTATACGACTGGACTTTCAGCCATCAATGAGTTCTGAGATGTGTATACTGACTTTGGATACATAAAGTTATGATGAGAAGAAAAGCCTTTCTCTCCTACAGGTTTCTAGGCTAGTTTTGGGTGGTTGAGGGATTTGTAGGATCCTCTGGGCTTTTAGTTATGCAGTAAAACTGAGTAAAACTGCAGTAACAAACCCAGCACCGAGATCTCAGACACGGATCCGACTTTTCGCAGTCATAAGATGCATATTGATAACCCAACAAAGTGTAAAAATATATGCATTTCAAAAATACAGCAGTCTGGCCGTTAGAAAATGATGAATGTAAAACGGATGTGCCATATATGGTTACGATGATGAGCAGTTATCTAGCTTTGCCTTCTACAACGTCGTTTGTGTCTACTCAGCAGGCGTGCTCTTGGTCATTCAACGAACAACAGTGGTGGCATCCTATGTTTTGAATTTTTCATAGTATCGAATTACCGTGGTATTTAGGAAAGGTTCGGATGGCCCACGCAAATGCGAACAGTTCCATTGTGCACAAATCGAAAGCACGCGTGTGAACACACACGTTCCTGTAATGCCTGCATTTCTCATGCTGTCCTCGTTTAAAATTAGTCAAAAGCTAGGCACACAGATGTTGGTATGCAAGATACGGACGTGACACTGAGCGCCTAGCTGATTATTTCAACTTCAGTCAGGGAGTGAACGAGCAGGTTCGTTTGTGCACTGGAAGTCATTCAGGTCCATTCCAGAAGGTTATAAATCAGTGGACATTCTCAGTCGTTGTTTGCACACATCTGCATCTGAGATGTTTCTGAATTAGTTAACAAATGTCTTGTAAAAGTTCATGTTTCACTAGTAATTTAGCTTGCTCCAGTCTGCTTTTAGTGCTCTACACCAGGCTAAATTTCCAGAGCTCAGGCTTTGTCCGAAATGATTCGGAACACACTCATGGCATTCCTAAACTCAGTCTATTCAACCACTAAAAATATAAACTAACACTGGAACATGAATAAAAAGGACGCATGATAATGAAATCATAATAGGTTTTCTCTTAGCTACTTCGCACTAAAATGGCATGACGTTCTGCAGCTACAATGCGTGAACACCTAGTCCCTTGCGCAAACATAAGAAACTATTTTTTTTACCGTTCACTTTGATATTCCAGAAACTAAAAACACTCACCTGAATTTAATACATTAACGTGACGTAATCACTCCAAAATATAATCCCGGCAGTCAATTTCCTGCCTCAGAGAATACCTTACTGACCGAGTCACCGTATTGCATTGTCAGGCATGGTGGTAACTTTCAGATTGCTGTGGAGAGCAGTGTCCGCGTGCATGTGTGTTTGACGGCTGAGCGTGAGCCAGACAGCTCAGGAGCACAATCGCCCTCCTCTTCTCCGATTGGTCAACTAGCATCTGACACGCGTGTGTCAGACTCATGCGGTAAGTAAAATGGCCCAGGGCGACCGAAAAATAAGGCTGCTGGCGCTACCCTGCGCGTCGCGGAGTGGGTCAGATTTCAATCGCAACAGACGGTTCCATAACTATGAGTCGGATATCATACAATTTGAGCTGTGTGACTCATCTGTGATGTCAAGATGGGTCTACCATCATTCCGTGCCGTATGTTTATCCAAAACAGTAGTTGTCTTGATAAGCTGACCAAACATGTCGCACGTTCCTGGAGTTATCAACACTGAACACTTCAACTGGATTACATTAACTTGTAGATGGGTTTGCTAAGCTGTCATAAGCTCCCGAAATCTAAGCATTTATGCAATATAAATAAACTGTCTTACGATGCACATCAATCCACTTGAAAGATTAGTAGAGTATCCGGACAGAGTAAATCAGCGTATTTAAGAGCGACATATGCACCACAATAAAATACTTTTATCATTATTTTACTGTATGTTGTATCTAGTCGACAGATACTTCAGTGATATTTTCGAGCCTTTGTGCCTCGAAACCCTCATAAGTCACTTTGCCATACCTTTAACTGGTCTAGAGACATTTTGAACTGTGGTTTCCCTATCCCTACTACAAGGCAACAGATTTGGGATCATAGGCAACTACAGCTTTGAGCATTCTTTTTGCCGGTAACATTTGCGAGATACAAGCTGGATGAAAGTAAATGCTACATGTTGGCCAGACCAAGGCCTTGACGAGACCGAAAAGAAGATAGTGTGAAAGGCGTGGAACATTGCGCTGTCCTGCTCAAATTTCCAACACTTCTGTCTACCCACGACAAAGAGCTACAGTATGAGACCATCCAATGCCTGGGTATACGCATCCGAACCACGACAACTGGCGAGTAGGGTTTTCAGTCCTGGTGCACCGTACATATGGGGGCAATGTTATTCGTCAATGTGAGCAGGAGTGTTTGTGAAAAACGTACAAAATGGTGAGGAATTTTGGAACACGGCAAGAAGGAAACTCAGTGCATTTAAAAAGTTCCATATTTAATGGCCCTCACCTGTGTCCTTTATCAGCTAAGTCCAGCGACGAAGCTATGTCTTCATCATCTATGCTCATGGACAATGTCTGTACGGGAAAAATTCACTTTAGTCGGGAAGTGCTGAGGTGGGACTTCTTCTTGACCTGCGAAATGGGCAAATCTGGACTACTGTTCAATTGAAAGTGCACCGATGCCTACATTTATACACTGGACAACCTTGTAATCACAACTAGACAGAATGGCGGAAGCCACTTAAGATAGATTCATTTCAATGATATTGATGCTTACACTGCTTACATACAGTAGAAATCTGGATTACGTAAGACTTCTTCTTCACATCTATTTCTTATTCGAAGTAAATGTGACCAAATGGCGCAATGACCTTGAATCGGAGAGAAATATGATAGCTCACTTCTGACAAATGATGTGAAATCTTTCATGGTTTTATTGAAAAAGAGCATCAACAAGAACAGGTTATGACTCAGCGAGGAAGGGTAGACCTAATCTTGAGAACTCAAGAAAAACTGCTTTTCTATATCTTTTTTAGGAAAAGTCCGTGGATTCCTGAGAAAGCACAATTGAGGATGTATGCAGTTTATCAGTATGATGGCGAATTTGTGTCTGAAATTATTTTCAGTATGGCTAGAGCTGGTTTAAAATGAACAGTTGGATTTATTGGGAATTTTATGGTACCACCATCGAAGAGTGCATCCATGGTGAGCATAGGCTTTAGACCTTCAGAAGGACACCAGGGTCCTAATAGCAGAATGACCCGGTGGGGGAATGGACAGACTTACTGAAGGGGAATAATTTGAACTTGTGATTGAACGTCGCAGGGACATACATTTAGGTATCGAATGTCGGAGGTCTGAAACTGTGGTAAATGATCGATAGAAATGTCTTGTACAGCCGACAACCACAGGTTTCAGAACATCCACTGACTATCTGACCAGTCTATGGTAATTAGTCATTGATAGATAATTGGAGGATAGAAGTTACTCCGGCGGACGCAAAATGCGTGGATGCGAGTTCGCAATTTGAATTACCGAGTGAAGTGTCACGAATTAGTAAATGATAAGCCATTTTACTAAGGAAAGCATTGCCAGAGTATTTGGCCGCTTTCAGTAGAACAATGTTTTCACCGTTAGATCCTACGGAATTTCTAAGTGATCTGCCTGAACAGACATTTTGGGGAGGTCAGAAAAGAAGATATGCACCGGTTGAAGCTAATTATTTCTGCTACATAGCAATTTTTTCTTTTGGGTACGTTGTTCAAACTTCACAGCTTGATCAAGGAGTTTTCTAACTTTGGCCTCCATGTTTCCGCGGTCGACTGCACCAGGGGATAATGTCAAGCCCGAGCCAGAAGGCTTCGAGTCGCAGCTCGTTCACGGGATAATCTGTTAAATTCATCACATATCTGTAAGTCTCGAAAGAAATCACAATAGGCCGTCCTGTGTGTTGATCATACAAGCTTGCTTCAACATAGAATTAGAGGATGGTTAGTCGTAGTGTTGCCAAAGTTTGTAAACCTACCCCGACACAGGCGAGAATCTGACTAATACTGACGTCCATCCTGAACATGTTTCGATGACTCCCAAGTTATAATCAGGAAAAAGTTACAATCATCAGTCCATTACGAACAACGTGTCCTAAATAGATTTAGCGAGGGAAACGGCTGCAGAGCAGTACTAATCACATGAAGCGTTGTCAAGCACAGCCACATCAGACGGAACTCCACCTCGCTTATGCAGTCCGCTCGGCTGATTCGCACACCGCAGGGTTTTACTGTCTTCAATCATTCTTTTCTCTCTAGACAATGTCACGCCTCGTGGCGTGTATACTACATGTGAAGTTTGGATGTCAAATGGGGACTAGCAAAGTTCTGCTTCAAGTGAGCATCTTGAACCAGAAATTGAACTTTCCACAATTTCTTCAACTCAACACTCATTCATTAAATTCACCGTAACGAACTCCAACAACCAACGTAAGGATGGCAATACCGAGCGATGTACGTACAGTGCTCAACCTTACTGAAGTTAGTACATTTTAACGTGCGCTTTCAACCCCTAACTGAACATCTTGAACTATATTTCTTGGTGGGATCACTGCGAATCGGGTTGATTTTATGAGTACACATCATTTGTGCATACCGCGAGCGCAGGAGTGCTGATGCTACTCCTGTGGTGCAGCATAAAAGCGGATATACCCCAGAAAGTGCTTTTGTCATGTCATCTCAGACACCATTTTTCAACGTTCTCAAAACCTAGCACTTTAAAGCTGGGGATAGTCAAAAGGTATCATTTTCCATAAAAATGTAACGCCTAGTCAAATCGTTTCAGTAATCTTGCTTTGTGGTGGAGTGCACCAATGTAGGTTTCCGTAGCTGCAGTCTGATGCACCAAAATGTAAATGACATTGTGGGTGTCTGATAACTGCTTATGGATATTGATGCTTCTGAAGCATGGAGTTTCCGGTGGTCTAAGGCACCACAACCGACGTTGCAGGTGAAAGGTAAACAAGGACTTTTGGAATTGTTCACCTTGGACCAATCATCTAACTGAGTGCATCAGGATTTTAATGACTGACCAATATCTGAAGCCGACAAAAATAAGGTTTTCGGATCATCCGACATACCCACTTAACTGAGCAAACATACTGCAGATACACCTTTACAGGTTATTGATAAACAGTGTGCCATAGGACAGATTCTCAGAAATGATGATGAACTCGAAATCTACTAGGGTTCTGGGAGGTATGAAGTCTCTGGAACCAATTACCAGTTTTGCTTATATGGTTGCCGAAAGCTGCTCAACAGCCTAATACTGCTTCTTCTCTTCTTGAGGCTCATTTGTAATGTGCACGCCCCTGATTTTTCATAAAGCTTACATCTTGTTTGAATACGAAGTTTTAAGTGAGTAGAGGTATGCCCTAATTTGGTGTTTATGGGCAAATTTTCTGAGCATCACCGCAGTTTTGCGCGTTTTGCTAAACCAAGCTATTGGTTTGCCTATTTGTAGACCTTTGGCATCGTAACTTCACTAGGAACTACAGTGTATTTTAATGAATTGCTTTATATGATATTATACATCCTACTGCACTCTGAGTGTAGTTTACGGGCATTTTTATTGGACTGCCATTGTACAGATCAGGATTATCATTGACTATCAAACGGTATCCAAATGAGTTTCACTTTTCCGTCTCATAAGTGTTGCGGGCCACCAATCTACATACACCATGGATTTCAAATGTCATGTTGCCCCTTTGAAAAGTGTAAACAACACGTAGCATAAGAACTATCCTTTCCTATTTACCATCCGATCTTATTCAGTTTTATTTTTGGTTACCTGATGTTCAATAGGCTGTAAACGCAGCTCAGCGCAACCTAAATTTTGCATTACCCACTGACCCGTTTGGATCCATCGGTGTGTTTCGATGTGACAGGTGAATCAGGAAGCGGGTGCCAGCCCGCCAAATGACGATGAATTTGATTACTTCACTCTTGGGGTTTCAGTCCGTTGTCAGCTGTTATCATCCTTGACTTTTTGGCTTTTTTAGGCAACAACTGGAGGTTTAGAGTTCATGTCCGGATCCAGTACCGCAAATGATATCGAGGTCTGATTTCCTCTAAATCCGCTGACCAGGTGCACTGAAGTGTTGACATCTGCTGCTTTTTCGAATAGGATAAATGCTTTATGCTGCTAAAGCATTTTTTGAAAAACTTGCGTGGACTGTAATACGATAGGGGATGTCCAAGAAACCGACTTTTCTTCGGTCATAAACCGGAAAGTGCAATGACAAAAGTGAGTTATAAAATATTCAGCCTCGAGTCGTTTTTTCCCGAATTCAAAGTTGTCCCCTCAAGCCTGTTCGGGTGCTTGGAAAATAGACCACTAGCTCCTAAGAACTATTCTAATCAATGAAATATTCGCTGCGGATACAACTAATTAACCTGATATCCATATAAAGATTACCTGAAATTCTGTAGAAAAGTGTACACGATTTATTAAAATAACTTGTTCATTTTCTATCAACGGTGCAATCTGGCTCACAATCAGACACACACACACTCAGTCACACTCACATTCAGTCGCATCATTTTATGACAACCGTTCACTGTACATGAATACTTGAGCTCTGTTTGTACCGCTGACTGGTGCTACCTGTGAAAGACGCTAAAAAGAAGAATAGGTAGACAATCAAGCTTCCACAGATGGGTTGGTAATCGAAGCCGATACCGCAGCTGACAACTGAATTACAAATTGAGATCCTCATCCTACACTTGAAGATTTCAGGAACGAGGACAGTGACAAATACCAAGATTCATTAACATTTAACACCAGGTAAAAGAAGACTGCTATAACAGGACTTCGGTGGAACGAAAATGTTGTAATTCTGAGACCAAACAGAGGCTATGGAGTTGTACTAATGAATTCCCGGGGTTTAGTCATAAAACAGTCACAATTCTTGAGATTCTATAAACCAGATGCGATGGAACACAAAGATTCAGACAAACAATTGAGTTGGCTTCATAACGTTAGTTTTATAGGTAAACCCAAACTCGCTCAACTCATTCTAACAATGTATGAGCTTCCCATAATTCACAAAAACGGCATTCCTTTGCGGCTCACACTTTGTACGTGTGTCTGTGCGCTATCAAAACTGAGCTTTTTGGGTGCCCAAGCTTAATGAGCCACTCAGGAGTAAATTAGCCACATACATTTCAAAGGGTTCACTGGAGTTCGTTTGCACTATTCGAATTCTGTGTGTTCCCCAGAAACATTTGGTCCTATGTGTTCTCTCTCTTTTTACAAGAGCTCCCTCCATGGAGTAGGTCGATACAGTACGATCATATTCCACCAACCAGGATATCTCATCTTGTCCATCGTTTCAGGACCTTTCTTCTTTTTCCAACATCAAATGCTCAGTTCCTTTTCAAAAGGAACTTCTATTGGCATATTAATGGCGTGACAATGGGAAGTTCACTTAGGGTGAGTTTAACGGATGTCCTAGTGGGACACCCACCGAATATAAAATTACGTCGGTTTATGAAGAAGGTTCACATCTACGCTTGCTTTGCTGATGGTACCTTGTCGCGCTGGATGGCAGCGTGCGTGCACAGCGGATGGTCGAATGCTCGAATTGATTTCGGGTGTGTTAAATTGATGGTTGAGCATGAAGAATTTGGTTCCTATTTTTCCATTGATATCAGACGGAGAAAACATTTGACTGTCTCATCAGACTCACATTCCATAAGCCAATCTGGACAGGGAAGCGTCCTAATTTTAAAAGGTTCTATCTTATGAAACTTGACCGAACCTTAATACGAAGTTTATTTAGCATCTCCAGAAAAAGTCTCTGATAGAATATTAGCAGGATGCCTTGGATGTTGGATGACGATTATCCCAACAGCTCTATCAAAAGGTACAGAAAACTTACTGGACCGAAATATAAACGAGTTGCTTTTCACAGAACCACACATCTAGCTACAGTAACGTTCAAGTTGGATCAGAATGACCAAGGAGTGCAGCGGTGATTGAAGCAGACTGTCGCAGATGTGTTCAACTATTTGTCTTCAGTGATTTTGCACAAAACATGATGTATGCTAACGAAAACTAACTTTATGAACATACCTATTCCTACAAAGTTGTGGTGGTAAGCACGGAAGAAGAACCAAGTAACGGCTATCTACATGAATTGTTGTAAATGTTCCAGGAAATTTTCATTCAGCTGCGAAGAACAGCGTTAATGCAACTGTTTGTTCGCAAGCTGTGGAAATAACCAACGTATACTCGGTTGTGCTGAAGTTGTGGCGATTCGGCGCCACAAACAAATTCTGTAAACACCTGGCATTCTTTGCCAGCCTTACGTCGCCTCAGTGGGGCTGGAAGAAAATCATGCCCACAGCTCAAATACCTATGGCTGGAGCGTAAATCACGTAAGCCAAATCACCGTTATCCAAAGGAACCGTTGTTTTCTGTTCCAAATGAGTTAGCAAAAGGTTTGTGGGGGACCGACCATGGCATGGTGAAGTAAAATGAAAGCAGATACTGCCAAAATTAGTGCTATGAGACCTTCGCAGCTTCTTAGCTGGGGCCCAAGTGATCCCGCTTTCACGTGGTTAGAAACTCTACGGGACATGACAGGCAACCATTCCCACTGGTGCGCAAGCTGTCATTTCCTGGTCGATGGTCTTTACTTGCTGCAATAAATTAAGTGACTTGTGCAGGTGATTCTGTTTGAATCCTGCCCGTTACCATGCACTAACTTTGATTTTCAGTATGGTGAACAGCTGAAGAGATATGCGTGGTAGTTTTACTGGATCCATCCTGTTAGAGTCACTTTACTGCCTTTGTGAAATTTTAGAAATTTATTGTAAAGGATACTTCATGGTAAGTTTCAGGTTTCAATTTTCCATAAACATCAAGCTAATTTCCCAGCCTTTAGCAAACATTTATGATGTAGGATCTTAATCTTAACCAACAGGAAGACAACGTAGTGATGTTAACATATTGGTTCCTTTCATCCGTTGCAAATTTAAAAATTATACTCAGGCACAGGCATACAACATTTAGACGCATAGTCAAGAATGAGAGGTGAGATCGTGCTGGGCCACTTTGATTTGGATTCAACACCGCCTGATAACAAGCTGAAAGTCACAGGTTCTGATTTTGTAACATTGTGATGAATTAAAATTATGATAAAAATCATGATGCCACGAAAGTGTTGAAAGGATTGACCTTTTGAATTGTTTCGGTAGTGGCTTTCGTAGGCAATATCCCTCACTTTCGTGTCGCCAACACAGTAGACCAGCTTGTTGCTTAGCCCTTAGTGACTGCTCCGGTTAAGGTTCTCCAGAGAACTTCACTTAATTTTCTATCCACGTAAGTGTCATTGCGGCCGTTAGTGAACTGATAAGTCGCTCGGGCAAACTCTTCGGCCTAGGAAGAACCCCAGTATGTTCACAAAAGAGAACATGTTTGAGCGACTCGAGAAGACTACAGTCCGTGTGATATAGCTGATACCATGATCCCACTTAATTTTGGGACATTTACAAGTTATTTTTTGAAAGGATTCGTTTTAACAGTGCTTTATTAATTTTTAGTTTTATTTCATTTTACCTCCCATGATTTGAAGCACTGTTTTTGTTATTTGCCATTTATAAGTCCCTGCGAGGAACCTACCGAAGTGCAGTTTGTTTGGCAAAGCGTGCACTCAAACACCTTATTTAGACGTTTCATGAATACAGCCAACATAGACAGGCTTTGGTTTGTTACTCCCTCGTAGGTTACTCATAAGTTTGGAGTAAATATTATCCTCAGGCAAAAGAAGAGAATTATTCGCATCAGACCACCACTGCAAACGCTGTCACATGCCCGACACTACTTTTGCAGGAAATTTTCCCCTAGTTTTGGATCCCTACTGATCCGTCCCAGCCACAATATCTATGTATCATAAACTGTTTCCTAAAAAAGTCACGATTGAAGCATTTGATGCGCTGTGATATAAGGTTCTTAATTAATGAAAAACAGGAAATATTTTGGGGGATATCTTGAGCACTGACACAACTAAAACAATTGTGATTTTCATTCCTATGGTGATCTTTGAAGGCAGTTTAGCATAAAAAGGACATTATCTGTGGAGTCAACAGTAGATTGTCAGGAGTCCACTAAAATGCAGTGAAATTTTCCAAAAAATGAACGTTCTACGTGTTCCAAGTGAGAGTACAAATGTCCACTAGATACTTGACTTGCCTGTTTTGGCGGAGTGCGTATATCTATGATTTTGCTGAATCTGCGACAGACCTTGCACTTGCACTTGCGGTGCCTGGGTACCAATCGATTGGAAAGAGTTTTCTTGAAATCTCGTTAACTCACCACAGGTTTTAACATTTGCAGATGTCAGACTGGCCGTCACTCAATTAAGTTAGATAGTTGCACGCATCAAAATACTTCGAAAATCTGCGTTCATCTTTGAGGAATGTATGGACACTCATGTACATCATAACAAAATTTGAGCCCGTGACAGATGATAAAAAAGCCAAGTTTCCCTGCTCGTGCATTCCACTGATCACGTGGTAGTGTTCAGGTACCAGAATGAAATCTGATATGACTGAGAACAACTGACGTTATTGCCGCTTGAGCTTTGAAACAGTTTACCATGTCGGGATCGACAAGCAAAGGGTCTTTTAATTTATCTCCTCATATCGAGCTTGTATCTGAAGTTGGTTCACATTTCAACGTTAGTCTAAACTTTTCGCCACAAACAATAGTTCCACTTTCGTTAATCGAACTGCTGATCAGCAGCTGGCGGTCAACCAGTTTAGTCTTCAACAACTAACTGGGGGATAGCGAGCTCAAATAGCCCTGGTGATAAGGAAGAAAAAGCTGTACAGTGCATCTCTGATCTTCGGATTTTCGGCATACACTGACTCACTTGGGGATAACGTCTCAATTATAGATTTCAGAATTGCCTCACACAAACCCCTAAATCCATTTTCTTTGAAGCGTGATGCAGAGAATGATTTGTCGACGCGTTCTAACAACTCTCTTGAAAGTGTAGGCTAGCGGGATGATGGCGGCACTTCAAAAGATTATGGAATGTTTACAACTTTCAGAGTTCCAAAAGTGAATACAGCATGTTTGCGGTCAGTGCTTTACGTGCAATACTAATTAGTGTAGTAGCCAGAAAGAACAAATTTTTCAGGCGGGGTTTTCATTGTTGTGTTTTAGTATCATTCGAAGTGCCCTTCTAAGGAAATTTTTGAACTTGATTGTGTAGGGTATGGGTGTTCTGTGAAGGTGTTACGTCTTATATGGGAGTGAAATATTCATTCTACCGCAAGCCTCGAGTGAATTCATCCCTCGACAGTGTTGTTTTCCTTGTTCACACTGATCCGATAATCTCAGTGCTTATGCTCTCGGTTTTAATATTTATCACACGAAGACCGCTGTGCAGTTCTGCTGGACAGGTATTCAAGACGTTGACGCATTTCTTCTTGGTACAATACTATGGGTGGTTGCACATTTTCGGCAGCCTATCTTGATGCACGTATTTCGTAGACGCAGTTCGAACACTTCCTCCAAACTCATACCGTAGCTGAACACCAAATGAAATATTTGTGGATGCAGACGCCTATTTGCAAATGAGGGTGGTTGGGAATACCATGACGGAAGATATAGATGCGCCTCAACACCATCACAATTCGTAAATTAGTTGACCTCAGTATGCACTAGATTTGGTGTTCAAAATTGAAATTAGATTGCCGGAAATCGGGCAAAATACCTACCCGATAAGCCTTGAAACCGGGGATCGGTCTTTAAGGAAGTTTTATCGCCCTTGAAAATCGGCCTAACCAAAATACTAGACAACCTTTCTTCAGCGCTTCCGCTAACGACCACCTTAAACAGGAGATTGCATTCATTTTCAAGCCATTACTAATCGGTTTAACGGGATGTTGAAAAGTGACCATAGAGTTATTCATCTTATCACGCAAAGCTTACATTTGAAAGTTTATAAACTTTATTCCCCCGACTGAACTTTCTGTTGTCAGCAACCTTCCAAGCTAAGCTTTTAATCAACCCACTGGACATAATGTTTGACGAAATTGATGAAGCGTGAAGGTTTCGGTTAGTGCTCCTAAATCACTGTGTAAACCCCATCCGATTCAATGGTTCAGGTCATCAGGATGCTTGCTATATCAAGTTGCTTCTGTTTGACCAATTCAGGTATTTGTTTTTTTGGTATTATGCTTTCACTCCATATATGGTAGGAATTCTTTGAACCAATGGAGGTATGAGATTGCTCATCCTTCGACTTCGCTGGTCTAGACCAGTGGATACAAACAAATGGTCTTACGCAATGAGCCAACAAAATAGTCTAGTAACTAAATGTGCGTAGCATTTGTTGCGGTCAAGAGTCGGGATGCTTGAACGCAGGACCCTATACCTGTAAATGGCCCCAGTATTCACTGACTTTCGAAAACGCCTAAACCAATCATCCTACAGTATTTTACAGCGAAAAAATGGCAGGACGCTATGGTTGGCGGGAGACAAATAGTTCGTTTTAATGCCGGTCCATCATTATCAAAAACAATTTGCAATGGTTCGTCTAACTTGTTTCCTTTATATAAGGCATTATCACAGGCCATGCAGTGGTTCGTTTTACTGAGTAAGACTTTATTCTCTATTAGGCACTCCAAACCGTCACAAAAACACCTGTTTCACGAAAGTTGATTGTAAACGGTAGACAAAGCACCTGCCTTCACTTCTTTGCGCTTATTGGTCAATTAGGTGACCAATAATCCGGCTAGGCTTAGGGAATCAATAATTGTCACGTCACACCATCTCGTCTATCGTCATCTACCATAGTCCAATATCGCACCTGCTCAATGACAAAAAGCTAGTGGAAATGCAAATGTTCTGAGACGGGTGGTTCCATAGCTCCCTCGGCTTCAATCGCTCAACTGAGCACTGCCCGTTTCGAACAAAGGACCACGTAGAATGCTATTTTACGACTGAAGTACTTTCGTCATACTGAGCGTTCAGAATGAAATATCAATGAGACTACATTAAAAAGGCCAATTCTTTCATGATTTCGGCTGTCGTAATTTCATTTATTGTATGGATCTTTTTGAAGACTTCGTTAATTCATTCCTTCGACTCTTAGGCGATCACATCTTGATTCGTATGTTAAACGACTATTTATCATACTTTGGCTGAGTCCTGAGTGGAAGCAAGTCAGTTCAAAAATTTTTTGACTGAAACTCAAGGCTGTTTTACAGCAGGCGTCAAGTTGAATAACTACAACTCTGGCTCAGTTTTAAAGAAGGATACCATAAATCATTTTCGCGGGGATATTTCTTCTGCTCAGAGTAATCCTGTTTGCTTTTTCCTAAATTCCACACTAGTGAAATCAAACAATGCGGCAGACTTGGACACGCCGTGGAGGGTGTCTAGATGACTATAGAGAGGAACTGAGAAGATGATTTTATAAGCGCGTTGTATCTATCGGAACAACGCTTCCCTCTTCAGAAACCCATCGAAATTCTCGAGTTGGCATCGCTTCATGCACAGATTTTAACGTGTCCTACGGTTACAAGTGATGCTGGATTCTATTCGGGTTCATTGTATTATACGACGACGGTGACGCGATTTTCCATTTTCTCGACTTTCTTGATCTCTCTGTATTTTTTCACTCAAAGGCAACTGACATTCGAGCTTCGTAATCTCATGTCATACTCCTGCCGATTCTCACCCAGTGTGATCACCCAAATTGAGTCGTCCAGCGGTTGAAATTTTCTACCAACGCTGTGATCGCGCAGTCACGTGGTAGGATGACTGTCTTAGTCAGGCACATATATGAATGTAACTACTAGGCTAACGGTCCATTGACACATCACTGCTCACTCCTTAAGGGTTATAACAGTGACACCATATCAGTCATATGCCTGCACTTTTACTGCAGCAGATCAGATGCCGGATAATAAGAGGTTTTTAGGCTAAATCCAACGCTCACTCACGCCTAAGAGCACCACCTACAAGTTCTTCAGTGAGTTCGTCAAACATAAATTGGAAATCGACAAATGCACTCGTTTGCATATCAATTTGGTTTCCACGCGAGACTCAACTGAATCTCTCGTTTATCGTATTCGCCTTGTGCCGCACAAAGGCCGCCTCATGTTTCAGCTGGTACGATATTCGAGATATCGCAGCATATTTTCATAAAGTAAACTACTCAAAAGGTTTCTGCAAACTCTTCGACAACCCACGACCGGTTTCACCGTTCTTGGGACTTATCAGGTAGGCGCAGTCGTGGGCTGTCGAAGAGTTTTCAGCAATCTTGTGAGTAGTTTCCTTAATGATAATATTGGAAACCTAATATATGATAAAGACCAGCGTCTAGAGGGCTGGGCGGAATATTTTCGACAACAATTTAGTTGACCGTCTACCCGTGTGCTTAATTCGTTCATTCGATCCGCTCATTGTGAGTCATGATCTATGACTTCAGATCTCCAGTCAGCTGATAAAGTACTAATACGCCCTTGTGCCTTGAAGTACCATTGGGCTTCTGGGGCACATATACTTTCCCCAGTGTTCCTCGAAGATGAAGTGGAATCTTTGAGTTCCGACTTGGCTAGGTTGTTCGTATATGTCTGGGAACAATGGCATGTTCGAGAGAGTTGGGGCCTATTTTTGGTCATACTCGAGTTCAAAGGAGGAACCGAACCGACTTTACAATAGCAGAGGCAAGGGCCTCACGCTTGTACGTGAGGGGGCAGTCAGAGAGCATCAAGCAGGATGACGACCTGGGAGATTGTGCACTGACCATACCTCTGCAGCGCCAACAGCCGTGGTTCTTCTCGACTTTATTGGAGTAACTTTGACTGTGTGGACAGATAAATATTCTTGGCTAGAATGGGATGCTCTTGAAGTCCGTGAACACTCTCCGTGCCCTTTATTCCAATACCTCTGGTGTGCCTGAACGCTTCCCCAAAGGCAGTGGAGTTCGTCAGGACTGTCTCGTTCATCCTTTTAGTTCGACTCTGTCACCGACCTTATCATAGAGTGCACACACCAACGTATCAATATCAAAGTACCACCATGAAAGTGCTTAATATACCTGGGTTATGTGGCGACGTCGTTTTGTTGTTTGACAATTATTTGTCCGCACAAAGTTCTCTGAACAGCATACTGGAGGTGGTCCCATCTTTTGCTAAGTGCTAATTCTCCTTCAAAGTTTCCCACATTCTTGTGTTTCGCTGGAACTTCAAAGTGAGGATGTTGTTCATGGGTTTGTGTGTCTTGGCAGCTGCATAAGCGGTAAGTGAACCGCAGCAGATGAAGTTAGTGTGTGGATGCGCAAGTGGCGAGTAGTATTTGTCAGCTTCCGTCATTTATGGTGTCAAAAACGAATTTCCTTGCAGTCAAAAGGCCATATGCACAAGGCCACTATAAAAGTGACCTTACTTTGTTATCAACATACTCGGCCCATCCGATCCGAAGACCTTTTGAACACCTGCATCGCCGTAGCGTGGTAGGCGTTAGCTGGCTACAGCGAGTGTGCAAAAGTGGGTGCTTGGTAAGAAATCCACACCACCAGAGCAGTAGATTAAACTTTCCGGATCGAGGCAGTTGAAGCATCTATTACTTATCCTTCACCACCATCTACTTATGAAATTGATGTTTTCTGTTCCAAGTGATTGATGGCAAAAGGTTTGCGGGAAGACAAGCTATGTTATGACAGCATAAAATGAAAGCATCTGCAGTGAAACTGAGTGCTACGGGACCTTTGTACCTTTCCGGCTGGGGCCAAAGTGATCATGCTTGCACGCTGTTGGAAACTATACAGGATACGGCAGGCAGTGGCGCATTCTCTCATTTCCCAACCAGATTGCCATGCTAAGGCAAGCCAATTGCCGAGCTCGACGAACAGATCAACAGCCACCTGATCAACAACCAATGCTAAGGCTCTTCCCTTTCCCTTTCACACTCTACTACGGATTTCTTTCCTCCTGGTTATGTGACATTTGAGCACCCGCATGTATTTCAGGTTTATTACTGTCCGTGAGGATGATAAAGTAGTCACACGACAACTACTGCACTACTGCAGCATTTGCTAGCTCGTGAAGGAAGAATGCCGTGAGGCATTAATAGGTCCACCAAGGCTAGGTGACAACTGCCAATGAACCGATAGCTCGATGAGGTCTAAGTTTCAGTGGTGGTTTAGCAATACCGTGCTCGCTGGACAAATCCACCTCGTAAAAACTGAATTTTTACATTTTACCAACATACAGCTTCATCATCTTTTTCCTGAACAGGTGCATTGGCGCGAATGTTCTCGTGTGCGTATACGTTCCTTTGTTTAAGTTTTTTTAGGGCGAACAACATCAATGGCATTTTTCCGTAGTGAGTATATTCTTATTTTGTACTAGTACAGACCACCGCATATACTTAAAGTAGCTGTATATTTTGCCATTCTTCGCTTGTGGCGGACCTTTTCAAGGCAACCAAAGGGCAGCTAGGATTCTTTACCAAAAATAGAAACTGATCGGACCTCTCCGGTTTACAGGTTTGTTGACGGTTACGAAGAGTAGGGGGATGGGAATGTTATCACGTAGTTCACTTTTTGGTGTTATTAAGCGCATACTAAAAGCAACCAACCAACGATTCTATATCGACAGATAATTTCCAATTTAGGACTAGCGTTGTTGTAAGGGTTGTGCGTTCGAACTACTCTGTAAAAGTATAAGTAATCAGATTCGACGCGAGTATTTTTAGTTGCTCCTGGTTTCACGTACCAGTATTATGTAAATTGCTTTTATGAGGCAATTTAACCGGTGACTTTTGGGCAACGTACTAACGATATAGAAGAAAAGGTCATGATGCGTAAGTTCACCTTTAACTCACGTGGAACTATTTCTAAACGCGTAGGCTTGGTTCAACCTATTGATAGGAATGAACTCCGTGTAGTTAACAAGGGGAAATCTGAACAACGGTGTCAAGCCGAATAAATTTGCATTCACGAGGGATTTCGACCAAATCGTGATGTTGACAGCTTTCGAGTAGACCCTGTTCTAGTATGTCCAGTCTCCAATGTAATCGTTGATTTACCTTTTCCATTAGATGTCTGTCACTGCTTTTACAACACACAACCATGAGGGGGAGATGGAACGCGAATTTAATATGACCACATCTACCCATCGCAACGACGTTCCAAAAGGACCTTCTCCGATGATGCCTACCCGGTTTGGGTTCCGCCCTACTCCGTCTCCTGAATGTCTGAGATCACTGTCATCCGCTAACTACTAGATGGACCATGAGGCATAGTCATTAACATTCACAGACGGAACACGGGTTATCGTGCAGCGGAAACCGAAGTGACTTTCATCAGTCGCAGGTACAAAACTTGCAATATTCAGAGTAGGTATGGACCTTTAATCAGTAACATTTGGATGCAAAGGCCTGTTGTTTGATGTAGCTCAAAGTGGTCCCACTCATTAAATCTTATAAATTTCGCGTTCAAATCGTCGTTCACACAGACAACCTTTTCATATTATGTGCTTAGAAATGGGTGGCCATGAATTCCGTGCCGTTGAGTGAGGCGTACATGTCTATACGAGAAGCAAATCTCTGCTGCATGAAAAAATAAACGCAGTTATGGTGATAAATTTGCCACTGTAGGTGCATGCAAAGTGATTATTGACATGGAGGGTAATTGGACCTGATGAAATTGAAAAGCTAGTCTGCATTTAGAATGTTCCGGTAGTTGAGAAGAATGTGATTGCACATGATTCTGCCTGCAGAGGAGCTGTCCTGATATTACCACAGTTAGTTGCTTTACGATTCTGTCTGAATAGTAGGGCACGGAAATCACTCTTTGGGAACGACACTATATGCTGGGTGGCAGGCAGCTTCCTAGCAGATTCATCCGTGACAAGAGTCTGTTTCAGAAGCTTCGTTTAGATGACGGCCGTCCTAAAGTGTATTTTCCACGGTATGCAGAGGAGATGCATCATCAAACTGTGACCGTCAATAATGAGTGCGGAAGGGTAGAATAAAGATATTAACCACTTAGGATGATCTTATGTAGACTGAAGACCGTCTTGTTCCGTCAGATTTTCTAGACATCATAACGCATAGCCTACTACTAGGCTGGAGGCTATGGTTCGAAACTCCCTGGAGTTTCGTGTTATGTGCACTGCTGATGATTCCCAATATGTATGAAACAGCTGTGCAGTGCTTTTGGGCTTTTCAGCATAGACTGGCCTCAATTAAAAGGCGAAATCTCAACTGGAAACCTTAACTGCCGCTGTGTGTGCGTTTTTGAAACACAGAACCGCTTGAATCTTACAAGTTAAAATAACGACATCACCTTCTTAAATGAGGGTGTCGTTAATCATTGTGCAGACCTGACATGGTTGGACAAAAAATGCCCGTGAATGGGGGTTAAGGATTGCGGCACTATTTAATTCTTTATGTCAGTTAACTCTATGATCAAAGTGGATATTTCCGACACGATAAAATGAGGCATTTTGTTGGTTTAAATGTGAAACCTAGTTGGGTAATAAGAATGATAATAACAACCAAGTAATGTACTTCATCGCCAAATGAGATTTTGAACAAATCTTACCAAACCTCTCTGAAATGATTTTGAATAAATACTGAGAAAATCTTGGCAGGAGACGTTCTGAGATTTTTTTAGCATATGCCCTATCGTACGACAGTTTCATTGACACCTAGTTGGGCACAACACAACACCACCTTGTCGACAAGTGCCAGAGTAGTTACCTGTTACGAGCTTGTCTGATACATCCACAAACATCAAACTTGATCGAGTAGCCTCCGGGACCATCGAGTGCTCAGCATGCAAAACATAGGCAGTCAGGTTTTTCCAAGCAGTCATGTTATTCAACTCGAAACTAAAACGGCTAATGTTTGGTGAAATCATACAGATGACCCTCAGACAAGCGTTCTTTTGCAAGCAAACTTTATTGATCGGCAACTTCTGTCTGTTCTGTAGCTGAACTAATCCATGTGCAATATTTTCATTTGTTCCTCTGCTTAAGGTTTTGGATGATTTGTGCAGGGTGCTGGCATAACGAACGAAGCGTTCTCATGCTGTGTCAGTCAAATGTACGGTGGGTATTCAGCAGTTTATTCTTCGAATAGCTGCCTTATTCTTACTAACAGATAAGAACGCAAGTTTCCTCTGAATACTACTTCCTTCATTTCAGAACGTTTTATCAACCGACGGTGCTCAATTTCACCACCTGCAGTGAAACTGGTTTGTAAGAAAAACTTGAGTATGTGACCGCCTCCGGTTCACACCGTATCCAAGGCTGCTTTTTGATTAACAGTAAAAGCGCCGCTCTCGATGTTGACAGAATATCTCACCTTCCATCACTTGGTTAGGAGGTACCTGTGGCTTCAGCCGACCTCAGTCTGCTATGTAAGCGTGCCATATTAAGCCCTCTATCTGAATGCCAGTGCGCACCTAAATGCTTAGTGCAACAGTCTGTATGCTCTGATGTGAGAACGATGCAAAAGCCGACATTGGAATGTCTACCAAGTCAGTGCGGTTAAATGCAAATCGGCATTAAACCTTGGATGCAACAGTAGTTAGGATATTCTGGAGGCAATATACAAATGATCTTGAACCTATCTTATCAGCCTCCGTCAGGATGGGGAAGAGACAGTAGGGGAAAGCAGCGTGTTGGATCAGACTCTGGCCACAAATGTCTACGCACACTTGGTGAGAAATAGTGACTCATGCGGAGCGGAAAGAGTGAACAAGAGAAAAGTGAACTGGTACGAGGGAAGACACAAGGGGCTTATTGTGAGTAACTGCGTAACTCGTAGAATTTGTGTCCACATCACAGTATCTTGCTGCAAGATATCTGGCTGGGTCATATGCAAAGTGGAGGGAACACTGGTTTCGGCGTTTGCTCCGACTGGGTCTGTGTGGCAGTGTAGTTCCTTGTTTGTATTGAGATTTCAAATCCGGATTTCCAGTGAGAATGATGAGTGTGTTGTCTGCATTCCAGTAGTACTGAGAGCACCTGAAATATCATTTCACAAACATATTCAAGCACTAGATGAAAAGAATGGTGCGCCGCAGCTAGGTTTGCCGAACTGTTTCATGACAGATGAGTTTGTGTAGGTAAATTAGGTTTCGTGGAAAAGTTGAAAAAATCATGGGTGGCGACTCTTCTTTTTGTGTTGCAAATGTATACTCGAAACTGCCTCAATTAGGCTTGCATCTACCGGAAATACCTCCGCTGAGAAATTAAATCAAGAGGGGCCAATAACGGTTCAGTTTACCTTAGATCGCCACAAAACCACAAACCAACCGAGTTCCTCAATATGCATGGAAACAGCTGTTAGATCCACAAGGGTCCACGTCATTTCAACTGTCCTGGCCATTTTGAAGCTAACAGTCTGGGAAGGTTGGCCTACTTTTTGGTATTTCCACCAATGTGTCGGTCATTGACCTTTGTGAATAAAACAAATTAATTGCTTTCGAGGTATTGTTAAAATAGCGAACGACGTAAGACTTTGTGAGAACGATTCTTCGCTGATTATTCGGCATTGGCGTAGGTTCTTCGACAGTCAGTGGGTTTTTACGCTACTAATGAAGTTAAATGCTACATTTGACTGGCACTTGATTACAGACTTCCAGAAGAGCTGCTGTATTGGCATCCTCTGGGATTCTATGGGCTTTTACTACTAGTTAGAAGTACTGGCTTTGCCGTAGACTTTTGGAAAGTCATGAGCTCATCTGGAGACACCATGTTCGTACCATGAATCCGGCGTCCCCATTCCATTGTATTCGTAAGCATGTCATTTACAAAGTAGATCTTATCCCCGAATGTAGGTCAAATTTAAGCATCTTCTTCACCCAAGGAAGTTAAACTCCAATCGCATTCTGGGCTCAACGGGAGCGTACTGCCGCCATTCCACCAAGGAACGTCGTCACGGATAGACATGCTCATTCATTAGAATTCAATGATGTATCTAATCCACAAATAATCACTCAAGGATAAACGTACCACACCACTTGCACATGACAATGCACTACTTACAGGATGCCCGAGAACTCTTCAAAAGCTCAGTACCAATCTTATAATTTCAGGGCGCACCATGTAGATTTAGTCCCCCATTCTTTATTTTTCTCTAGATGAACAAGGTAAAATTAGTTAATTTGGGACTAAAATGCAACCGACTTCTCACAGATGACGCTTACAAAGAGTGTATTTGGACTTCTAGGCGGTACTGTGAGCGTCGACCTGTAAACTCTATATGACAGCTTTTGGAAACCCTTAGTACTTAAACGAAAACAGATGAGCTTACCCTGTGCCGGTCACATTGGCAATAGTGGCAGTCCTAGCAGCGCTTTGAACTACTTGAAATATCCGGCAAAACTCTGCGAAACTCATTTTACACCGTTCTCAACTAGATTTACGACACAATTAGCCGTTGGAAAACTCTAGATTGTGTTTTGATGGAAGAAATTTGTCGAAAGGGTGTAACAAAGAAATTGGTTTTGTAAATACTTCCAGATGGAGTATTCTCCAAAAAGTTTGCATTGAAAACCATATGTTTGATTTCTTATATAATCTTGAAAGATTTGTCGCGATGTTAATGATAGAACTCAGTCAGGCTTATGCAGAATCAGGCAACCTGCCTGGTTACCGAGGACTGGTGTATGTAGATAAGTTTCACGTCATTGCGCGGTCTTGTGGGGAATATGAAACCTCGGGATTAGACCAGTGTTCCGTGATATACTTTGACAAAAGTGACAAACAAATCCCATTTACTAGTGATGCTAGCTGTCAGTGTATGTTTTCTCCACAAGACAAGGAGGGAATCTAGAGGAGCGTAATTTCCACGTCAACTGAATGCACTTCCTCAGTTTTTGACAGAAGCAGGTTAGGGTGAGCTAACCAACTCTAAGTAAGGACCAAATCTAGGTCACGAGATCTAGGTTGATGAATTGACTTTAAATGATAGGTATTTCAGTTTTGAAGAGATGTAGGTGGGAAGGCATGGAATTTATGAGCCGTCTGAACAATAAACGTGCTTGAAAATATCAGAAAGAATGTGTACACAGAGGAGAAAGTTGAAGAGCTTTTGGCAACTTCTACAGTGAACAAAGAGGTTGCTTTCGGTTTAATAATTAAGGCAGTAGTTTTACTTTATCATTAGATAATCTGCGATGCTTCATTTTCATTTACAATACTCGGTACACAACTCGACCAACAGAAACTAGTGCTATTCAGTGTGGTAGGTGATAAAGCTTGCTCATCAACTTGTTCTATACTGTATAAGGCGTCATCTCGAGGCTATTTTATTAGATGTATGTCGAATATGATGAACTAGCTGAGTAAACTGAGAACCATCTTATTATTGCACGCTATTGATGTCGTTGGACATATGACTCCGGAAGCATCTTTGTGACGCATTCGAAAGAGAATTATTCCAATGGTTGACTTTTAAACCGTTATTAGAATGCACAAATCTGCAGAACAGCTTTGATCCCCATGTTATTCCGATGGACTTTTAAGACGTAGTAAGATTTGCTAGATGAGAATAGTTATATTACACAATGAAACCGT
>SJOL01006378.1:109314-216285 GCA_004794785.1 Opisthorchis felineus | reverse complement strand
GTTCACGAAACTTCAGTCATGGAAGTTTTTCTCCGAAAGTATCACATAGTTTGCATCACTGATACGATACTAATTATAAGGTCACTGGAGCTCATAAAAGATCGCCACAAATTTTTATTATAAGGTGCTTCAATCAGGCGTGTAGCTGTTCCAAATCCCCAACTTGCCGTAGCTGTACACAGCATTGGACATGTGTGAAAAGTCTCACAGAAGAGCGATGCTTTTGAGCCGCGAATGGGTTTTTCAATAACAATAACTTACTTGTGAACGTGTTTAATTTTGAAGGCATCTAGTTCTAGATTCAAGCATAAACTGTACAAACCTGATTAACCTTCAGGAAGCAAATTCAACTGTGGGTTTTGGAGACTTTTTATCATCTTTATATGCAGCATGTTTTCAAGGATAAATACTTCGGTATCTCCATGTTATGTGACAGAAGACGGACGCTGGCATGCGCAGTCGGTTCATGGTGCCAGATAACCGATACCATGTTAATTGTGTTTGTAAGGGTGCTAGGCAAACCGGTAGACTGTGGATAACGAAAAATTAGACAAAAGGTCATAGCGACACAGTGAACTTTCGTTCGCTAACCATGTGACAGTCCATGCTGTGGTATGGACTGGGGTTTGGCCTATCAATGGCGGCATCCTCGGCAAATTTTAACACATTTGACCCTTTGTGGTGAAGTGAGACGGTTGAAGCTGACGTAGGCTGGACAGGATAACATGTCAACTACCGATGTTGGCCAGTTGATGATGGCGAGAGCTTTCGGTCGGTAGCAAGTTTTATGCCAAGGCCTGAGACGTAGTTTTGTACCCAGACTGGGACCTGTTCCCTATGTCTAGAGATGAGGTACCTATCAGTTCAGCTGACTTCACTTGATTAGTAGTTACATATGAACTGATATATACAATGTGGACTGGCGCTACTGAGCTTTCCTACTCTTATAGAAGATAATGGTAATTCTCAGATTAGGCTAATTGCTTGAAGTTCTGTCGCGTTCTTAAACCTGTAACTAGGTACCTGATGATTCGGGTTGTCTCCGAATTCTGAGCCATGGAGGACGGGAAAACGAATCCAACAACATCACGTGTTCCATGCCATTATTATGGTTTTGTTTACACAGAAGTAGTCGAAGTCAAAGACACTGTTCTCAGGAAACAGACCCCATAAATGTGGTAGTAGGAGAATAAAGCTATCGGAAATTCCGTCTTTATCATAAAGATTGTTGTAAACTGTGTTAGATGGGACGTAGAATTACCGTCTACGTCCTGGAATCCACGGTGACGACGAACAAAGGTTTTGAGTGTGAGCGCTTAAATGTGCGCGTTGAAAACCACGTGTATGATATTATATGTGATCTTAACAGATCTGCCGTGCTTTATCTAACGGAATGCAACTAGATTTGCGAAGAATCAAGCATGTTACCTGAGTGACAGATATCGGTGTACGCAGACGACGAATTCCACGTCATTACGCAGCCCTCCGGGAAATGTGAAACTGCGTTGTATGGCTAGCTCGTTGCGGTTATTTGTGGTTGCAACGAAGGACGCGGAGTAGAGCAACAGCTGTATATATGGCTTGTTAGCTAATGTCCCTGCCATAGAAAACAGTTTCCCCATTTATACAATCGTAATTTCCACATCCGCTGCTCTCGTTTAATCTGAATAGTGTACCAAACAGTTCTGGACGACAGCCGAATCCGGGTCGTGGGCTGTCGACTTTGGTTGCAAGTTGAATCGGCTTAATAGGACTTACGTGGGAAGAATTGAAGATCTTGCGATGTCCGAACATCAAGATTATTCGTAGATTTCAAGGTCGGAGTGCATAGAAAGGAATGATATGGGGGAAATTTATCGACGACTATATATAAGGAAGGGTTTGGGCCCGAGAGTGATAGAAATGTAATCTAATTGTTGATTGTTCAGCAGTCCTTCATTTCCTTTCATACGAGTCATTATAAAGTTCGCGCGACAGAAGCCAACAGTACTTCAAGTGGCGTATAATGGTCGTTCCATGAATTGTTATCTGTTGGACAGGCCACCATCTCGCGCATATTTTATCAGATAATATCTCGCATAGGTGCATTGGATGAGTATGCTGCAAGTCTCTGATGGCATTACCCACTAGTATGGTGTCATAAGGTGTAGAAGAATAATGGCAAACCTGGACAATATTTTAGAATCCTTCAAGTTCAATGATGGGTAGTTAAGTTGTTTAACGTCCAACCTTCATCAGAATGGACAGCTGAGTTATCTTGTAACTGTGGAAAGATATTAATTACGCTTTACTAAGGCGCAAAATTTTCACCCCAATGAACCACTTCGGGCAAACCAAGTCAGCACACGAATGATAAAACCGAGGGATGAATTTCGAGCAGTTGCATTGTGTGCACAGAACATGCTAGTGATAGGGTAAAATATGACGCGCTAGATGGCTGCGAGTGACAAATACTATTTGAGCTTGCGTCTGGTGATTAGGCTGGGTATAACTTCTATTAAGAAGCTGTGTGCAAGGGGGCAGATGAAGGTCAAGTGTTTTATAGTGCATAATATTACAACCAAACTTTACCTCGAAATCCGATGACATTTTTAACCGATCGAAATGTGCTGCTCGCCAGCCATCCGAAATGACGATGAGCGAATTAATACCGCAGTGTTCGGTATGTTCGCTAATGAACGAAAGATATTGCAAAGGCACTGGGGGTATTTGCGGGTGCAATTTAATTTCAGGGAGTGAGTTTTCAACCGGAAATCTATCTCATCGTGTCCGAAGGACCGAAAAGACAATGAAGCAAACAATGGAAAAGTTTCTCCGTGACCTCACTAAGAAATAAGACAAAACAGGAGGTGCACGGATGTGGAATAGTTGATGGTCAACAAAACATCTAAACACTTTACGAACCTGTAATTCGGAGTGGCTTGATCATCAACTGTGGCGGCTCAGGTAAATTCGCGACTCATTTAATGACGGGGAATCAGTAACAACTGTGGTACGCTGGGAAACTGGTATCGGACTATCGGCCAGCTAATTAAGTTGGTGGAGTTACGTTGTAACTGGGGGAAAGATGCCAGACAGCATAAGAATAGTCAATGATCATATGATTTAGAATCGTCAAACCCTTTACAGAACGTCGCAGCATGTGGTCCCTGGTAGGAGCTGGCGCTTCATGAAACTCCAGCATTAATGCAAGTCAGAGAATGGTGTCGAGGAACCGTATATGCTTTGGTAAGCTACCTTCTTCGGATTCATGTGAGCTGGACGTCGCCTCAATGGGCTGTCTTCCTAAGACTGCCCTCAAGCCAATACAAGTGAGACCTGATCCAACAGTACTTCCATTTAATGTCATAGTGTCAGTGAGACTGACGGCGGAAAATCCCAATTCTCCGTAGTTTCCTCCCAAAAAGCCTTACAAGGCTGGAATTTACAAACAATTGGGTCGAATGCATCGGCAAATTTATGGGACTGGATGATTTTTAAACGGATTTCTAACAATCGGACACTTTTCTTGGAGGATTCCACATCAAAGAGAAAAAGCACTGAACTGGATTTTCGCTATTACGAGAGCCAGTCAGTAATGCATATAATTGGCCGTGGGGAGATTTTAAATCGGAGCATCTGACACATGAGGAGAACTTGTTCGTGCTTGAACAGTTTGCCTGACGCCTCCAACGTCTCTCTTTGGTGCGGACACGCGGGAGCAAATATCATTAGCTGGACAATGATCTAAACTTTGGTAACCGGCTCACCAGACGAATTTGCTTCCAAATTCCGTCGCGTGCACACTGGGACTAGATTTTTTATTGCTTTTCTTTTGTCACGCCCTTCATCATTTAGTAAACCGGATTTCACGACCCTCATCTGAGCGGCAATTTTCCACAATAGAAACCTCAATCGTTTGTTGAGACTCAACTGTCACATTAAAAAAGTCTATATAATTTATTGCGACCTCTTTGATGAAGGCGTTATCAGTTCGAAGGCAATCAAGACGATTTTTAAGCAGTTATTTGTGCCACTTTCTGCCTGACACACATCAAGCACACACATCAAGTCATACACAGGCAAACCATACTGTGAGTTTACTGCTCCTTCCACCTGGATTAAACAAACAGGTATGTATACTACTTTCAATTTTTTCATGGTGATATCAATTCTGGCAGATGAGATACTTATCTATCCAATCAAGACGATTCATCCTTTAACTTTCAGCATCCGCTTTCCAAATTGCATACTGCCGAGCATACATACCCCCGAGTCCTACCACTTGCAATTTAAACTGTGTTACTATTTTCGTCTGACAATGGGAAATGCACCATAAGCCACTGGTTTGTTAGCATTTTAGGTAAGGCAGGATTTATGTAAACACCAGATAATTCCGCCAAATTTGACTGCTTTGACATGGTCAGGGGAGCTTCCTGGAATTAAGGAAGTTTTCTCTATCCGTTACACAAAGCAACGAGTGACTACATGCTTAAATGAATAGCTCCATCAAATAGGGCGATAAGGCAAGCGAAGCAGCGTGATATGTTGTCGCACCATGAAAAGTGGGTGATTTGAATGTTTTGGATTCAAACTGGCTGACTCTGAGTTGTAAGTCGAAAATATTTGGTGCCATCTCGCCAGAACCTTATCGGTAAATCTGCTCTGGACTGAAGATATTGTGCACCCAGTGTACTCTGTCCGTATTTGATGAGTAGTAGTGACTTATCTTTTATTATATAATGGATTACCTCATGTTTACCGTGTGTAACGAAAAAAGAGTATACGTAAGAAGGTTTGGGACACAATGATTCAGTCGGCTTTCCACGAATTGACGACTTTTGCAATAGAATCTGTGCGGAAATATTGCCTTGAGGACAGTTGTGTAAATTAAAAGGATGCGCCAGTTTTGAACAGGGATAAATTTGCTCAAAACAAACAAGAACTGACTATTTTAGTTGAAGTGGTTCCCGAATGTGTCATGAAAAAATGCGAACTTGTTCGCTTTGCAGTTTGAGGAGTTACCAACGTGATAAAGAGCATAGTGTAGGCAGATGATCTTAATAAATTAAGTCACTAAAGAACTATGTCCTGGGTAACTGTCTTCGTTGACATTGGGAACGTATATAAGGCGACGCCTTAGTTGGGCGGTGGTACAAACGAATTCAAACCTAAACAACGCTTCATTGAAATATGCAGTTTTTTACTCTTAAGGGTTGCATATAATTTGTCCGTATCCACGTACACTGCATATGCTTACTGCATTATCAGTTAGTCATACAGGTGGCTAAAATAAGCCAGGTATTTGAACAAGGATCCCGGTAATCCATTTCATCAGTACAGCAAGAGAACATTAGTTACGAGATATTATTACTCACTTTATTTTCATCAGTGATGGACGCTTAACATACAGGAATTTCACGGCGGGGAAAAATGAGATAAGATAGAGAATCATGGCACGGTGTTACATAATAGCGTCGAGGATGTTGGTTCCAGGTTAGATAGGCGTTTCGTGTTATTACCGATGGTCTTGTTTTCCTGGTTAGAAGGAATTCGGTAAACTCGTAACATTTGGGTTCGGATAAAGCGTCACTTTTTCGGACGAGTAGGGTCACAAAAAATGTCATGATATGACGTGTAACGAATAAGGCTAGTGCAAATACATCCTGTTATCTGACTCGATCACTCTAAGTGGTCTTTTGTAGGACGTCGTCCGATTATGCCAACGTAAGTTTCACCGTATCTCCAGGAAAACTAGCAAGTAACATGGGGAAAGGTTTAACGGAATAAGCTCTGACAACCAGGTTGAAATGTAATGTTTCGAGTGGTGGTGATGAAGCAAAATTGTGCAGGTGGGTACGTCCTGCTTAGAGCTAGCCCAATTTGTTAATAAACATTGGAGACTGTGTGATTAACTGCCAAAGGGAAACATAGCAATGCCTTCTTTTCTCCCATAATGTTGATCAGAACGATTGTTCGTATGCTGTTTAACACAAAATTCTCCAGATATCTGATTTGTGTCAAGGTTATATCCAAGACCTCCCCTGTTTGTGGCAGGTCATATGCGGTCTAGATAATCCCCACGTTATGCAATACAATTCGTACGAGACTTTATTTACAATTCGTGGGTGAAGTAATAAGAGGGAATGACTCACGTCTTTATTGATGAGACGACATTTCAAGACAGTACCCTGAAGCCACATGAACGACTTCCGTGAGGAGATTTGAACTCGGTCATCAAAACACAAGTACCCTGAGCTATCTGAACTCATAAGATGGAGCTATTAACTGTAGCATATAGCCTTGCAATGGGCTTTGCAGTCAACAGTTCGTTTAGAGCGTCAGTCATCCAGTGCGTCCCTGAATGCGACAATATTAAAACGGAAAAGAGTTACTCACAACGTTAGCCACAGAGAAGTACCAAAACGTTATCAACATGGAGCGTAAGGTAATGTGACAAAGTAGTCTTTCTATTCTGTCCAGAAAAGGCCAGCCAACGTAGACAGCAACGGGTTGCAAATTGCAACAACACCTAAATGCATTCATACGATGCGTCTGCAAGGCAAAACTATATGTTTTCGGTGCAGACTAAAATAACGTTTTCAAGAACTTTTGACGGGAGTACATTTATTGATACCATTTTTACGATACATGTGCTGGAATTTAGAAAGCCAGGAGATCGTAATATGGCTTTTACAAGTTGTGAAAGGTGTTGTGCAAAGAGGATGCAAGTTAACCATCAGATGCGAGCTGACGGGGGCAGCTGCAACAGAAGGAAGCAGTGCTGTGATCATTCTCATCGATTCAGTATGCTATTATTCACCAACTCTCCTGTACCTCACAGTCTATTCGTATGCATGCTCGTAGTACGCTTGAGTGTGAGAAGTATGTGGGATGAACTCATGTGGATTATCAAAGTACTTGTGCAGTAGACTAGTTGGTTGAGTGAGTCCCGAGCGCACTTACTTTTAATGTATTTTCGCGGTTATTTGGTTATCATCTGAATAAAACATATTTGTCCAAAACCATTTGCAGATAAAAATGAGCAAATTCTTTACAAGAGGTCAACATGTAATCGAATTACTTATATATGCACACATACCAATCTCTTACCTTGGAGGTAGCCTTTCGATGTTGCCTACCTTTTGTTCGAATAAGGGATTGCGATTGTAATTATTATAGCCATATGCGTCTTAATGGTTGGAATAAATTGAAAGATAGAAGATAAACTCATAAGCCAAGAGACGAAAGAGTAAGACAGCTCACTTCGTTTGCTACAGGAATGGCGCAAATGTACTGTGTCATCCAAAACACCGATGAACATATGGGAATAACTGGAAACTTTGACGCCAGATGCATTGCGTTTGAGAAGGCGACAAGTTAGTTCATTTGTTTTTGTCACTTTCTTCCCTGCCTTGTTCACCTGTTTGGACCTTGTCAGTTTCAGCCATCACGCTACATATCCCGTGGAAATGGAAACCATGGTCACGTTTCTCCTGAAGCTAACCAGTCAAGGGTTTCCTTTTTTCTTGAAGTGACATATTTTTGCGCAGTTTTTGCTAACAACCGTGCATGAATTTTTGTTCAAGGTCTATCTCTGTGACTTAACTGTAAAAGCTGTGCCTGCCGAGTGATTTTTGACCAAACCTGCACTTTTCAACAGGTAGTATCCAAAGTCTAGGGGATTAGTGCATCAGTGGAGTATCTCACTGTAAAAAACGGAAGACCTCCAATACGGCACAGGTGTTATCCTCAGCCAGGCGCACAACAAAGTGAACTATGAATGCAGATTGAGAAGTAGAGGCAAGTGGAGTTCAGCATACTTTTTGAACTGTTTCATCCGTTTTCAAAGGACATGTTAGCGTATCATTTCAACTTATAGCAGACTTGGGAAACAGGAATTTAGTCAGTCTTATGGCCAAATTAGGAATAAATACCTAGGTTTTACAGTGTGCAATACATGTAACAGAAAAAGTTTGATTTTTTTGTTCATCATAGAGATGCATGTGAATGAATATATTTTTGCAGAAGCCCTTGCCTTTCTGGTCAGATAAAAGTCACTCCAAAGTAGAAAACTAGGTTGATCATTTTAAGATTTATTCGTGGACAGGGTGCTTTCCGAGAATGCAAGGAAGCTACATGTTCTGTACACCGATCGTTCAAATTTTTGGCTGTTGACGAATTCACCTCTAAGACTTAGCAACGGAAATGTTCTCCAAAACGGGCAATTCACAAGTTTTTTCCTTGGGTTACATTGAGGTGAACTAACAGGGCAATCATTATATGTATTTGTTGATGTGTCACCTTTGGCCGAATAGTACAGTTTCCAGCTGCTAATCAGAAGGTTTAGAATCGCCGCAGTTATTAGTAAGACATGCTATTCTAGTTAAACCCAGTAGGAATTAAACTGCTCTGGAGTTTTTCTCGATCCATCACTTAAGACAGGCTTCATTTATGGGGATGAAATTTTAATTGGCAGTATGTCTCGTCATTATCTTGCGGTTGCATTCTGAAATGTGTAACGGACAAGAAAACTGAGCGTGGACGATGGAACTCACGACAATGTCGGCGTGCTACCAGGGTGGTCAGAATGCTCCTTGCTTTAAGTTAACTTCAGTTCATAAGAGCGAGTGACTGGTAAGACGTCCCTACCCACAACAGATGGGACTCAATATTTTCAGGGAATGCCACTGATGCGAATATTTAACAAGGCTGCATTAAATTTGTCCATACGCGTTCATCGAGTCTCACTGCCAAGCCAATGTCGGGGCGCCCATTTTACTCTTTCTGAGACAAACTTTTTGGGCGTAATTAGTAGCCCAGCATACCATACCGTTCGTCTGTTTGTTAATTCTCTTGCAAGGGCGTCGATCAGAAAATGAGTCAGTTGAAGATCATCCATCGGATGTAACTACCCCTGCATCACCGTGGCCTACAAAGTGGGTTCAGCGTACATATGTGTACGTGTGAAGTTGACCTACGGGAGCTGCAGTGCAAAAGCCAGTTAAGCTGATTGCTGCCTGTTTTGGTCAGAGCAGACCTACATGACTTTGTGCGGAATTACTGAAACTTTGGAAGAGATTGCTTGCTAGCGTCATACATAAGGTCCCCTGTTATGACCTGCCAGACATTTATTATGTTGTATGGGCTAAATGTGATAGCTGTCTCCCTCTGTGAAGACCCCGCTTAGCAAAGACTACCTTCCAGATGAAACCACTTCTCAGTTGATTTTGAAGCTTCTTTTAACGCTTACGATCTTCCAAATGGGGACCACCTCTCAGATTAGATCGGGTTTGGTTTCCTGAGAGGGAGTGAATATATGAGGTGCACCGATTACACTTGGCAAAAAGCAATCACCCTCCGGTCCATCTCAAATTGGGATTTTTCTTCATGCTGAGTGCGCAATTCAAGCTCTTCATTTCCACGTTCAGCAGTCATCCACTCTACAAAAACAATCTTAGTACCTATGAAATGTGGCTTTTTAGAAGTTACTTTTAATGGATGTTGACTACGACAGGAATGAGCTCTTGCATCTTTTGCTGTCATACCTATAATCATATAGACACTCCATGTTAGTATTTTAAACTCGTGTGCGTACTAGATGCGTGCATCGGTCTTAGAGCTCACTGTCTTCTATAGTCCGCAGTAACCATGTTACTGTATTATTGGTGTCTTCACTAAAAACACTTCCTTTGATTGCATTTCTTTTGCATTGGTATCATATAAAAAGCTGGTGCTGTCTTGGGTAAGGTCTGTAAAGGGAAGGCTACCTAAAGGAGCTGTCCTAACTTTTGCAGGGTGAACATTTTCGTGTATGACAAATGTAATCCTTATTGTTGTTGTTGGTCGTATTGCGGTCCTAAAGAAGAGTCAGCTGCTGACAAAATGGACAAAGTCCTTCCAAGTAGAGAGACCAGATCCTAACTAAGGCAGGCTGGGCCTTTTCTCTTGGGTAGTCTTTTCTTGGGTGCGGGGTCGATATATATACAAAAAATAAAGATGACAATCTTTGTTGGAACAATTAGCGTTTCATCAGAATCAGTATCAATGAGTTACCCTTCTCAAAGGAATAGCAAGTGAGGTTCTTCCGAAGTAGTTTTTTGGGAAATCACGACATAGGGAAATCATTCTTTTGAAATGCACCTCCCGAAAAGTAACAATAAACAAGTATTTGCAGTTAGTTGCGTATTTTATATGACCGTCGCCTCTATTGAAAACAATTCAGACCGCTTGTCAGTAGGAAGTATTCATTTTATACGTTGAATGTGTGTGTACAGCACGAATAACGGAAAAGTAGGATTGGTCAATGTAGCACACGTAAGCATGCTATTTGTTTCAATTACTAGGAAATAGCTATTTCTCTCTGTTTCAACTCCGGCGACATGGCTCTCTCCACTAATGACAGCTAATGGATTTTTATGGGGTAGGCTTTAGATAATTCCCAAACCATGCACGCGCATTCCATGTTCGAGGGCTATTAAGGGGAAATTTTTGATGGAATGAAAAACGTAGGACAGTCCTAATAACTAACAGTTCGATGCTCTTCGTGAAACCCAGTGTCTGCAGACATACATAAAACGCAGCCAAGGATGGACGTGTCACTGCGAATTTACTCAATTTGATTTATGAGAAGAGAGGATTGGAACAAATTGGTGTGTGAATGGCAGGCAGAGCTAGACAATATTGATTATTTACTCCCGCTTACCTTACATTTTGGAAACAAATACATCGGTTGATTTCATAACGTCCAGAAACCCTCATCGAAACTCAGCTCAATGGCATACGGGCTCATCTGGTGGTAGCATGGAACGTTCATTTTTGAACATTAGTGGTTGCCTCACATAGTCTCTTTTCAGTTTACCTGTTACTGAAAATCTTCAGGTGACTTAAGTAGCGTTGCCGCCTAGTTGGGACTTTCTGCGAATTTTACCGACCGAAGCGTCTTTTATCGTAAACAAACGGAATCGCTGGAAACTGTCCCTTCCGTAAACTGCACAACTTGCTTTCATAAAATCTTAGCGTCATTCGATCTGCAATAATAAAGTTTGCAAAGCTTTCACTTACCTGAGTGGTAAAACTGGTCAATTAATTGTTCGTTTTTGAATTGTGATGAACTTGTTGCATTCGCAATAGTGTAGAGTGAGAAATCTCCACATAGCTTCGTACGCTGGTCATCCAATACGGGCCAAAGCACAAGAGGTCATGAGCGGCCTCGAGTTTCGTAATACTTGTTGAAATCATGCGTCAGCAAACCATGAACTGGTTGAAATAGGGAACGCTGGCGAACGATTACCAGTATTACACATAAGTCCAGGAGCAAACAGAAAACATGCGGTTTCTTTTTAATTCCTGACACTGCTGGCTTGACAAGCACTGTGGTTCCTGTCTAGATGAAAGTCCCTCATGACCAGATAAGAGCACTCCCACATGTGGGTGGTTCTTTTCACAAAGGATGTGGTTATTGTGAATATTGGTGGCTCCGTAGCGCGCGAATCCACTTATTCGGATTTGATATTTCATCCCGTTCAGACAACTAGCATCAATCACCTTGTTTTCATTGTTCCCGTCCGCTGGTCTTATTTACTAAGTGCGAGCCTTAAGGGGGACTGAATACTGCTGCAATGTGGTTGCCATTCTGGTTATATCGGTCCACCTCATCTTGAGTGACGCGAATCTTTTGAATTTCCATATGTTTTCTTCTGGTTCATATATGTCATCTGCAGGTCAACATGTACTGACGGTTACCCGGCGCAGCCTACACCTGATCATCCTGGAACTGTCCTGTCCACCATACTTGCCACAGGGCGCATGGGACACCGAAAAGTACCGAAACCAAGCGCATCAAACGTGCTCGGTATATTTTATTCCTTTTTTGGCTAGGCATCAGTTGGTCGGCTGTCAGAAATGGTGAGTGTCAAATAAGATTCCCGAAGTGGAAAAAGTGAGGCATTCGATTGACGTGAAATCCGGATCGGACATGATAGAACAGTTGGCATTATTCACAGTTGACGTCGTTTCCAAGTGAACCTTACAGTCATTCAGTGCTGGTTTGGTGGAATCCGGGAAATACATATCCTGTTCATTCAGCGATAACTGTGGATCCATATATGTCAAAAAATGGAACTTTTTACCCGCTTATCCGGCCATCCATGCTGTCCTGGACAATTCTGGAAACTTCCTTTTCAAAAACAGTCAGTTGCGCGCTGCCTGCACAACGCTGTGTTTCATCAGACGTCAGAAGCAGTGCTATATTCTTCCTAAAAAGGCACAACAAGAATATGGGAATCAGGAAAAGGTGTCCCTTCGTGTGAAGGCTCCTCTCTAAAGGAATTATCTGTAAAAATTTATCACTTCAGCGTAGCCTGCCTAGTGCGGCAGACACTGTGCTATCCACATAGCAGATGATTTTTAGTGCCTTGCGGTCAAATTGACCACAGCTGGTGGTTGGACTGTACGCTGACCTTAACACATTTTCCTCACAAATCAAAATGAGATCAGTGCGTGGTGGCGTAGCTGTGTGCCGTGGTTGCATGTTGCCCCAGTATGCAAGCCCGCAAACTCGAATGGTGGCAGAATGCTTTACAATGTTTGACAGTGTATTTTTCAAGAGGATTAATATGTTTTTGGCCGTAAGCGATTAATGAGGTTTCGGCAGCGGTCTAACGGGGCCCGAGGTGTATTCTACTTTCATGGTTGTGCTCCATTAATTTGCTTCCCCTTAAGCGAAAGGACCTTGTGGCATGCCTTTTGAATGGTAGACACCAGCTTTCAAACTGAGCAACACGGCCGAACAACGGTTCATCTCTGAACTTCGACCAAACTGCCACTGACTGAAGGTCAAGCCAGTCACTATATGTAATACGGATAACGGCAGGAGACCAGATTCCCAAAACAGAATGGACCGGTACAATAGCTGCTAGTGCTTCTGTGTTTCGTGGTAAAAAAGAATTCTTAAGTAGAAGCAGAACTGAAAGTGGCCTAGTAGGGAAACTAAGTAACCTGTAACTTAGAGGATCCTGATTATTTCACTTATGTGATCCATTCCACTATAGCTCAATCCCCTGACCAGCCACAGGGGTAAAAATAATCGGCAAATAAGTATGTTCCATGTTTGGATACAACCAAATTAATCCGCAACGTTTGCACTACAAAAGAGAGCGTCTGAAAACCAGGGACCAGCGTTTTCGCGCAGTGAGAATTTCCAGATTGTTTTACCGAAAAAAGAACTGACGGAAAAAGAACTTTTGCATAGGAGACATGGTGTGTCCAGTATTTCTAACGAATGCTATTCGCATGGGTTTAGATTTACCAGTTACTACTCCGCAGTTTATCAACGAAAGTTTTTGTGTCTATCTATCACTTATCACGCACTACAACTTCATTCTCAGGTTGCTAGCACGTTCTGACTTTACCTAAACCTAACGGGTTAGCTGCTGTTCCTATGACCAATACACTAAGGAAGTAATAGCATACCGTACGTGTTCATATGTACGTGTATGAATTAGTAGCTCGCAGTCCCCATAATTTGTGACAATTTCATCAGAACTCTGTCCATTTTATTTCTCTTGAAATAGTGACAGACACTTTGAAACGGTGTCCCTATTGTGACCATGTTATTAGAAATAATCTGCATAATGTGCCTAGATTAATACAAAAATATGACACAGAGTTAACACATATTAATATACTTATACGGAGAACGACTTGAACAAGAGGACACTTGATCAAAAATTGACTGATATAAGTGACGCACACCAGGTTTTTTCAGTCGTAGCACACCATGGTAACAAATATGTTAAATGGTAACAATTAAGGTATTGGAAATGAAGGTCTTAACAACTAAGGTAATGACAATTAAGGCATCAAGAACTAAGGCGTTGACACTAATTTCAAACGACAACGTCCGCCAAGCTATAGAAACACCAAGAGTTACTTTGGATGTCATGCCAGAACCAAGCACTTCGATTGGGGTTGTACACCCGTCCTCGTCTATCTGTCGGTCTAACTGGACGTAAGTGACGTAGATGCCATGGCCTACACACACTACGACCTGGATGAGGCGTCAACTGGGCTTCCGTCAGCTAACACACGGAAGGAAAGGAAACAGTGGCCTTTGCATGGTCTCTTACAGCATTAATCGGTTCGCTTGTCGTCACCGGTTTTGCCTTGAGGGACATAACAAGATCAACCTGCAGGTGCCCGATGGAAAAACGAACTAAGCCGGCTGAAGGGACGAATCATAAATAAGTGCCGATGGGACAGACATGGGGAAACGCTTCCAGTTTCAAGCGGTACAGTAGTCACGATAATAAAGAACACTTCCAGGCGGTCTTTAAAACTGGAAACCTTCTGCTGCAGTCGTGGCGGGTGCCGTCTGGGCCACGTTACAGAGCTTTAGAAACACGAGAGACGCCCCTTGGTGGTCTGGGAAAAAGCGTGGCCTGCCCGGTAGCACAACAACTAAAAGGCATTCTTGGTGATCTGTTGCCCACGACGTCCTTTTTTAAAGGTTGGAGTTGTCCATTCAACCGGTATTCTGTTTTCCCTTCAACTGTTCTGCATCAGTGTGATCAAACTGCTTGAGAGTACATCGTCATATTCTTCGAGGAAAATAGGTTGCAAATTACCCAGGCGGAATGTCCTCCAGCTTCAAAGAAATGATTGCTGGTGGTGACCTGCTGCCTGTGTCCCATTCATATGTTTTACACTATTCCAGAAGCTGTACCAAATGAGACCGACTAACTCGTTCTCTGACGTGTTTAGCCCACCGCTCAAGAAGACATTTCTACGTGCGAGTTGCCGCCCCATCACTTTCGCAGATGGCTTTCCCGTCAGTTGCTTGAATTGACCGGAACATGACAAGACTGGTTCCTACAGCGAGAGCCTTCTGCATCTCCTGAACCTTAACAATCCATCACTCTTAAGGCTTTTGCTAATCCGGCGTTCTAGGTATCTGTGTGCTCTGTTGTAGTCACCGACTACCGATATAGTGTTTCTGGCAGCACTAAGACCTGCTGATCTCGACAACTTCCAATGTGCATTTGGTCAGGTCAGATGGCTTGGGCTGACGAAGGCTCCCTTCCAAACACCTCCCAACTAATCTTTGTCATCTTTGCGAGAGAGCGATCTAAGCAGCTTCCCAGCCGTGCCAGTTTGTTATTGGTATCTAAGTTGAGGCAGAAAATCAATCCGCCTTTTCCTGTGTAATCCTGGGGAAAAGCGAACTGATATCAGATTCCGCACAACTGCATGGTCGGAAAATATTGGCGTGCCCCAAGAAGAAAAGACAGTATTCATCGGTAGTTAATGGCTATGTGGTCCAAATGAGTTCATAACTGGTTTGTGTTTGGTGGCTTTATAGTGATGGCACTTGAGCTGGGGATTTGTACCCACCAGAAACAGACAATATTCAGCAAGAAACTGAAGAAGTCGCTGTAGACTGTCTGCACACTGAGTATCGATCCCGAACCTACCATCCAGCTGCGCTAATTTCGGACTTATTCATCCAACTCGGGCGTTCATATTAACCGCCAGGATGAAGAGATCCGTTCTTTGAGCTGAACGGGGTAGAAGCGGCAGATCTGGACTAAAGCCATATTTTCAGATTCAGAAGTGCAGTTCGCCGGGGCTTATTCTGATACCACAAAAGGACAACGTTTACCGCGTTGAATTGCGTTGCACTTAAGTGAACCGGATAACGGCACAGCGAAAAGACGACCGTCTACTGAAGTTTCGTCTAAAAAAATGTTCCCATCCCTGCGGCTCAGGGTAACTCCCACACCACAAATCATTACATCAGGATCACCAGGTAGCCCAAGAATAAAATGTGAGATGTCTGAATTCAACCTCAGCGGTTTGAGGTCCACGACATTCGTGCATGCGTCTTTCGGGGACGTAAGCGAAGTTTCAGGAAGAAATGCCTGTTGTTCAGTTTGACAAAGTGCACGCGCATTTAAAAATGCAGTGTGTCCCAGATCTTTCGAGTCTCTTAAGGGATTATTGTGCTTTGTTTTACTGGGCGACAGTTTAGACATCAATCAGCGGTTATGGGAATAACAGATGGACTGACCGTGATGGATCACATGGATGGCAGGGGGGCGAATGACTGGGGTCGGTGAACGAAGAGCTGCTTTCCGGTTGCCCCGAACGAGGAATGGGGTTTATTTGAAGTAACACACCCTGACCCTTTGACATGACAATCTGACCCGCAAGAGAGTTGACAGTATGGTTTTCGTGAGAAACCCTGTAAGGAGCCAGTGACCTAATATTTTGTCCCGCTTGATTCCGGAGAACTGGCCTGACCCCATTGCACAGGGAATAATGTATAAATGCCGCACTTCTGATGCTACTGAACATGGCGTATGCCTCTTGGCACGAATTGAGCTCTTTGTGGGTTTTAATTGCATTTCTACCGTATTGGATAAATTGCCGTCGGTCAGGTGCCGTCTGAAAGCGACTGGCATGTTTGGCTTTTAGGGCCGACCTTTTCTGACAATTGCTCCATCGGGGAAAAACAGCTTCGCTGCTTCCATAAATAGGTGAGCACTGGTGAAAGGAGGAAAGCCCTTCAGTGCGAAGTCCTTTATTAGAAAACACGAAGCCATTGGACACGAAAGTAAACATCTCATCTTCACAGAGGTTTTGAAAAGCAAACATTCTCAAGCACCCTCTTGAGCTCTCCTGGACGTTAATTTGATATTCACCAATAGTAAACGAACATTGCGGAGCGCTTCCATAGTTTCCGTAGTAGCCTTCACCTTTCATCGGATGCAGGGGCGGAGATTAGAATCAGGTCATAGACTACCTGCATGCTCCATCAGTAGTATATACCGTTACACACCTTTTCCCTCAAAGATTGTGTGCATGCTACCGATATTCCATTCGCCTCAGTTAGGCCAGTCTCAGCAGCTGTTCGGTCTGTTCGGCACCCATTCAGGTGTGTCATGCCACTTTCGGAGCTGGGCATACCGTTTACTCTTTTCGACCCTCGACCGTCCTGAATTGCATAAAGGTTCCCTTGACGGTCGGTAACGACAAACGGGCCTTGCCACCGACTGCCCAACTTCCGCCGCCCCATTCCTTCCAGGATTTTGATGATCTTTCCATTTGACCTGCGCACCTATGAGGAATGGTCGTGCCTTCTTGCCTGCCGTTTTCTGCCTAGTCCTCTCCTGAACGACGCTCAGGTTTTCTCGAGCTCTCCTCCTTTCCTCTCCTAGCTCCTCCGGAGACAAGCGTGTTGCCGGTCACAACCCAATTTCCTGACCAATTGGAAGGTGTACATCACCACGAATGGGGGATTGCCTGTGGTTGACTAGATCGACGCACGTTGTGATAACAACACCATCGGAAAGTCCACATCCGAGTCATCTCCTTCGGCCTCTAGCTTCTCCTTAATCGTTCCGTTCGGCCCTTTGTTTGCGGGTGTGATAATGCCCTCCTTGGCCATCTGATGTCCAGCTTCTGCCGCTGTAGTTGCACCAACGTTCCGGGATCCAGGTCAACGACGTGGCTGTTGGCACCAATCATAATCATCGGGATCTCATCTTCAGCCTCCGGTCTTGAGAGCCAATCAGCCAGGTGGTTCTCCATTCCTGGCATGTGCCGGATCGCGAAGTCTTACTCTTGTAACCGGAATGCCCGGCGCACGAGCTTTCCGCGAGGATCTCTGGTGGTCCTGATCCACTCCAGGGGTTTGTGGTCGGTCTCGACGTGAAATCTTTGTCCAAGCAAGTATGGCCTCCATGTATCCAGGGCCCAGACGACCGCTAGAAATTCTTTATCAATAGTTGAGTACTTCTGCTCAGCGCTAGTCAGGACACGACTGGCATATTCGATGACCCATCGCTCTGCTTTAGGATTGCACCGATACCGCGGTCACTAGCGTCCATTGCAACAGTAAACATCTCCCCGACCCTGGGAAATTTGAGGGTCAGTTGCTGATCCAGCATCCGCTCCTTTACACGCTCGAAGGCCTCATGCGCCTCTCTTGTCCATTCGAACTTCCAATTTTGATGCAGCAAGTCGTACAGTGGAGCAGCAGCTATGCTGAAAATCTTGTCAAACTGGCTGTAGTATGCTGCTCGTCCGAGAAACTGTCGTAGGGACCGCTTCGAACTGGGGAATGCACAGTCCTCGATCTTTGCCAGTTTTCCTGGAAATCGGCGAACCTCTCCGTGACCCAGTTTATGCCCGAGCAGTGTCACCAAACTTCGAGTGAGTTGTGTCTTGGCTTCATTTATCCGCAGGTCAGCCTCCGGGATACGCGTCAATACGGTTTTCAAGTGAACTGCATGCTCTAGTTCCGAATTGCTATACAGGACGGTATCGTCTTCGCACGCTGCAACATTCTGTAGTTCCTTCGTTAAACGAAGCACCAAGCTCCGGAAAGTGAATGGTGCTCCAGACAAACAAAACGGCATCCGTCTAAATTGATATTGGGTGTCCCCAACAGTGAACGGCCTTTTTCTGGTTCTGTGACTTGATAGTTGCCAGTATCCACTACGCAGCTTTTTGCAGCCTGTGGAACGGAGTTCCAGCCAACATAGCCCGGGTTTCATCGCAGCTCTCGAGCCTGACCACCCGTCAGGGTTTTAGCTTTTTCAGAGTCGACTATATGCGACAAATAGTACCACAAAAGTGATGTCAATATTGTTAGGCCTTCCATTCATCAATGAAACATAGTCTGGCACTCGGATGTATCCATTCTTCAGCAGACGTGGTCTATGAAGTATGAAATATGACTGCATTTGACAGACTAAGTGAATCCTAGCTTGCCGAAGGCTTCGAATCGTAGCTGTTTCGGAACTGACCACAAAACAAACAAAGATTTGCCCGTTGTACCTCACTGTTAGAAGGTGAATATTTGACTCTTCCAAGAGTATGTTGTAATTAGAATAAGGGGTTGATATAATAGCATTGAGCATGGCTTCGATTAACCCAAATAACTAGGGTAAGTCGCGTTTACCCTCAAGAATGGTCGAGAAAGAAATACCGGGAATTTGGACCTCAACATAGTATCGCAGATAGGTCCGTCGGTTTGACAACAGGTGACCACATTTGAAGAATGAAACCCGAATAGTACACTTCCTTTGGCTGCCCATTAGCAAAGTGGTCCAAACTTGTGTAACAGATAGACTGTCTGGTTACAGACAACCCCCGAGATTCATAGCATCGTTCTGCTCTATGGGAGTAAAATTTTAAATTAGTTTATCCATGAGCTCTCATCGAATGGTTCTGTCCTCTTTAAAGACCCACTGTGACTCAGTTGCGTGAAATTCAATGGTAAAGAGATGGGTAAAATGACACTTCCGCAAGACACCTCACACCACAGACTAATGAATCCACCTTTAGTCGTTTTCTTACCAGAACACACCAGTCCTCTTCCACCGGTTTTTGTAGCTCTTGGGGCTCATCACGTAGATAAATTCTTCAACCTTATGTTATACTTGAATACCAAATTGTACGCAACTGTCTAAATACTGCGTTTTCCGAAATTAAAAAATGACGCGGCCTTTGTGAAACACATTGTTAAAGAATATCATAGTCGGAATTCAGCTGAGTCTAACCGACTTAATTTTCAAATAAGTTATTCGGATGTTTGTCTTCTGGTTAACAAGACCTTGTGTTAATGATGAAACCAGACTGGTTTTCTGATAGCCACAAAGTGCAAAAATGATAAAGTAAATAACAGCTCGTACCGGTTCGAAATACCTCTCGAAGGCGCTTTGTAGTGCTCATCAGCTTCGATGAGAGCGCACTGGACGCAAGTTCTTCATCTATCGAACTGTATTCAACTAGGTCATGATGACTGCACTGTGTACAAGGTCTGGTTTACTTAGGAAGTCATGTTTAGCACGATGTCCTAAATGAGGCTGTTCATCAAGGGACATCCAGTGAACATCAGTCAATAACAAGGACGCAGCAGACGGAGTTGAGAACATTGTACGCTGTAAATCTTGTCGCCTCAGTGAGTTTTCTCGAAAACATAAGCATATGCGCCTTAGGCCGAGGAACACAGTACATGTGCTTCATTTTCTTTGAGACTCATCAGCAGCGCGTATTTCACATTGGAACTCTCAAAATCCCCGCTGGTGGTTTGACTCAACCGTCTGACCACAAGCAGCTAATCAGATGTTTGTATAACTGACATTTACACAGGATGTAGCACTGCTCATCCTTCAGTCACGAAATTCACATCGCGTGGTCACATGTAGAATAGCTCCTCGAATGACGGTTTTTGTCACTGAAAGTTCATTCTTCGGATGACCTATTTTTCTCTTAGGCTACTGATCTGATGACAGTATAAGGACGACAAAACTTCACCGGTTGACGGATACATGAATATCCAAACTAACTTCAGTTTTATGGTAAAAGGGAGAACAGCGTTTCAAAAATTAGGAAAAAAACCAGCACCATTTTTAGCGATGCTATCTTCCACCTAGAAAAGTACTTGTATTACCTTGTTGGTCTGTCATCCCTCACAGGACCTGCTTGTCACATTGAAGTACGCCGATGGATCCTCTACGTGCAACAGGTAAAGCCAAATGCAGTTCACCCCGAGCAGAGTGTGAAACCAACTGAACTTCCGGTGTGAACCCCTTGGAATAAGACCTGTTGGTAGGCAGCAAAAGACAGTAATATAACCAGTAGTGCTCTTGTTTGATGGCCAATAATGTTTAATTCCTTTAGGGATAATTAAATAGTAGCTTGATGACCCATATTCTTAAGGGTTCCCATGGCATTCACAAAGGACCAGATAGTGCTGGTCTGTAAAATGGTTGTTGCTGAAAATCACTTCTGATATCGTATTGGACTTATTCCCCTGGAATTGCCGGAGTTTAAAGGCTGGAAATTTGTACATCTATGTGCAGAACATAACTAGACCCAACCAAATAAAGTACATTATGATAGATTTCAATTCAGAAGAATGCAGTGCCTATAAAAGAAGTGATATACAACACTGAAAAACATTAACAAACGGGCAACCCAAACCAAAGGCTTGCAGTGGCTAACTAGTCAAGGATCCTAGGGGTTTTTATGGCGACCATAACTTAGGCGATGTCTAGAGAAGTTTGTCACCCACCAGATGAATATATTTACATCAACAAGCGTCGGAACGAAAGTTATATCAACTTCTGGTGTCCTTTGAGACATTCTATAAAAAACCCAACCGAAATTGTTAGGTGGTTGGCCTTACGAATTAGTCCTTTATGCCACATGAAATAAACTTGAAACGCCAAACCCATTAATTCAGGAAACATTTATATAGTGGGAACACCTCGCAACTAAAGCCAGATTTGATTAGTTTCAGAACATCCCGTTTTGTAGTCCAGTCCCCAGGTGGAAGATCCTGAAGGTACCAGTACAAACTTTGCCCAAGTGCTCTATTCTTCTTTCAAGTATATATATACATATATATATATATACCTATCTGCAGGCAGTCGTTTTGTTTAACTTGATCTATGTACTAACTACTTCCAAAAACGAACTTGTTGACTGTGACTGAGGATAGAACGAGAATAACCATTCATTTCATTAGTTAAGTACACTTCAGCTTACAGAATTCCTGGTTTCCAACGAATGTTTCACGAGGGCTGGGTCGGTCTTCATGATAATCGCCACTGGCCTCGTTTTGCTCAGTTCAGATCTTATATTGATACCATTGTCGGAGATGTGATATTACCATTAAGTTTCATTTATTTATTTATTTGGTCGGCGAGCTGGACCACCTCCTCGTGGTGCTGACTGGGGAGCCTGGACGCCAGTCTGAGTGAGCTAAGAGTTCAGAAACTCCAAATAGGGCTAACCACCCTGTTTGGTTTCAATGTGCTGGTTACTTTCGACAGTGTACACTATGAATCATCTGGCGCCTCCGCACCAGTTCCAAACAGTACACAGGAGAGACTCGTGCGGCTCACGTGTGAGGAATGTGGCAAGTGCTGCAAATCGAAAGCTGGCTTGGTTGCCCACCATCGAGTTCACGAAAATGAAAGTGTTGGTACGAACATGGTCGTCCAGTTGGCCTGCGCTGATTGTTCTAGCCTTTTTCCGACGAAGATTGGCCTGAGTCAACATCGCCGGCACGTACACCCCACCCAGCATAATGCAGATAAGCTTGGCCGAGTGAAGTATTCCGGGGCCCGTTGGTCTTAACAAGTCACAATCGCTCTTGCGCCTGGGTAAGAACTTATGTCCGTCTTGTGGCACGCAAACCGCGCTGTTCGCGAGATTGGAGCAGTATTTTCCTGGTCGATCGGCTATCAGCATCTAAACCAGGTTATGGGTGCTTAACTAGCAAGCACAACAGGACGAATCATCATCTGGTGGCCCTGACCAATCCATCGGTCAAATAGCGGCCTACTCGTCAAAAGCTGATGACTATAGCGTCTGGATTGCGCCGTGCCACTCTTGGAATTCTATGCTGACAGTTCGCTTGCTACTGTTGACCTTCTGGCATTTGCTCGAGGGTTGCAGTCTGGTGTCATGACACCGGAGCAAGTCCTGTCGCTTCTGGATCCCCACGCCTCCAGGTCATTTCCACACACCTGGAAAACTGCATCCTGGCGCCGTCGTCAGTTAGCCCATCGGAAGTCGGTTAACTGAAAGCAGATCCGCCGAGCCAACTACGCCGCCATCCAGACCCTATACCACCAAAGACGGAAAGATGCAGCGTCTGCTGTGCTCGATGGGTCATGGAAGGATCTATACAAAGGTAACTGCGGCCTACCTCTGAACGCCGAGCAGTACTGGAAACAGGTGCTCTCAGCTCCAAAACACGTGGATAGCCGGCCAAGTCGCGTAGTAGTACCATCCGATTGGAGCTTGATCGAGCCAATTACAGGAGAGGAAGTCGGTCGTACGATCCGTTTAATGGGCAATTCGTCCCCAGGCCTGGACAAGCTCACGCCCAGGATGCTCCGCCGGTTCAATGCTAACGCGCTTGCTGGGTATTTCAACTTACTCTTATTATCTGGGGGTTGTCCCCCACATCTGTGTCGTGCACGTATTACTTTATTTCCGAAGATCTCAAGTCCGACTTAACCGGATCAACTGAGACCGATCTCCGTGTCATCCATTCTTGTCCGATGCTTTCATAAGGTGCTTGCTGATCGCTGGAGTCGTAGATTGCAACTGTCCTCACTCCAATTTGCATTTCTACATCGAGACGGTTGTTTGGAAGCTACATCGCTGTTACATGCCCTGCTTCGTCACTCTTCAGCGACTGCTTCTAACCTCAGCTTGGCGTTTGTTGATATCTCGAAAGCGTTTGATTCGGTTTCGCATGACACAATCGTCAGATCTGCCAAGGCGTTTGGAGCACCGTCACCTCTAGTTCGATACATCGCACAGTCCTATGAGAATGCTGTAGCAGTTTTCCCCAATTCCGAGTTTCACTGCCACAGAGGTGTGAGGCAAGGAGATCCACTCTCCCCATTATTGTTCATCATGGCAATGGATGAGGTTCTTGGATTGTCGATGCCGCAACTGGGATATCAGTTCCATGACACCCTAGTAGATGGTTTTGCCTTCGCTGACGACTGGGTCGTGTGTGCAGAAAGTCAGGCTCGCCTTAAATAGAAGCTTGAAGCTGCTGCGGTCGAGTTGGGAAGAGCTGGTATGAAGATAAACGCCCGAAAGACGAAAGCGATGGTGATTTGTGGGGACAGGAAACATCGGGCGACAGCAGTCTCAGTCGAACCATTTTGCTTCGCCGAGGAACTCATCACTCCTCTGGGTCCGACAGACACCGTAACATATTTGGGCATTCCCTTTACATTCAAGGGGAAAGGGGTCTTCAACCACCGACAGCATCTGCTCAAACTGCTCGATGAGGTGACGCGTGCCCCGTTGAAGCCGCATCAAAGAATGGAGATCACGAGGAACTACCTGATACTGAGGCTGACATATTCGCTCGTGCTCGGCCAAGTCCACCGAAACACGCTCAAAAGGTTGGACAACTACATGGGTAATCTATTCGTGGCTGGCTACGTCTACCGAAGGACACCCCGATCAGCTACATCCACGCCGGTAAACAACATGGGGGACTTGGTATCCCAAGTCTGAGTGCAACAATCCCGATGCAGCGGAGAGCGCGTATGGAAAAGCTCTTTTCTACCCAGTGCCGAGTACTACGCAATGTAGTCAACGATTCCGCATTTGGCAAGATTGTTCGGGATCTCAGCCTTCCGATCCGAGTCCATGGTGCATGCGTAAACACCAAGGAAGAGCTGGTGGCTGCTTGGGGTGATAGTCTGCACAACAGCGTTGACGGTCGCGGTTTACGAGAGTTGGTCGCTTCACCCCTTTCGAATCGATGGCTTGTATTTCCAGAACGAGTGTTTCCTCGGATATTTATCCGCGGTATCCAGCTCCGATGCAACCTGCTCAGGACGAGAGTTAGAAGCGCTCGGCATGGTCATGGTGGCCAGACGATCTTATGTCGTGGAAACTGTGGCTAACCGGAGAGCTTGGTGCATATTTTGCAGTCCTGCTGGATCACGCATGATGCTAGATGTGCTCGTCATAATCGGGTTGCAAGGGAACTCGCAAAGCTTTTCCGTCGCCTGGGATACACCGTCTTCGAGAAGTTTAGAGCACCCACTTCGACGTCCTTCATCAAGCCTGACCTAATCCCTGTGCGGGAGCGCCGAACAACTGTGATAGACGTCAGCATAGTCTCGGATGAGCGCGGCGTGACTGTGTGGAATGAGAAGAAGCAGAAGCATGGTGCTGATTAATATTCCCTCGCCATAACCTCAGCCCTACGTGTAATTGGTTGTGATGTCGACTTTTTGGTCCACCAACCGATGATCATCTCTTATCAAGGTATCTGCTTTGGACTGGGACTTCCTAAGTTCACAGTCAGTGACTTGTGTTTGCTTGCCACTGTGGGCTCCCTGCGTACTTGTGACACTTTTATGCGTAGCACATGGCGTTGAGTGCACACTCTTGCCATTGAATCTCACACCAGACCCAGTATGACGGACACTTTGTGCCTGATGTGCGAGTCTTGACTGTGCTAGCGCTTACCGCGCCTTGAAAGGCATTCAGTATTGTTTGTCCTTTCCTCGGTTTTTGGTCTTTGCACGTGTGTTTCCATACCAAAATTCTTACATAGGTTGGGATTATCTGACTGGAACTGTTGATGGTCTAACTTCGAAAGAGACGTTTCTCTCTTTTACCTCATATTCTTCTGTAACCCTTTCACATTCATCGCTTGCATTTACTTTTTATCTGTGAACATGCTCTTCAAAAATAAACGATAAATATGGCGGTACACCAGCTATTTCACTTTAGTCTCTCAACTAAAATGGAATTTGTATCCCAACTTAATCTTTCTCACCAGCATCGTCGAGCTGGCTTTAACCAACAGCTACGCTTGGCATCACGTGATGTTTCGGTTGCTTAGAAATATGATGTTTGGAAATATGTTCACTGTCTGCTTCTAGTTTCTCAAATTCAGGGGATTAAATCTGACAGGACTGCGTGAGGTGGGCTCAAATGTGTGCTCATTCGGACGGACGAAGGGTGATTTTCGGAGGGCTGATATCAGTTGACCACATTCTGCAGCGGATATGGGAGCTATTATTAGGCTGCTGTGCGTCATTATGCAGACAACTATGTTATTAAACGGAAAAAGTGAAATATAAGATGCATGCGGATAAATTCAGTATTTGAAAAAATTTCACCGGGTGGTCCAATAATGGCCACTGAAAATATCTAAAAGCTTCATTCCGACTGATATTCAGTCGTCCATTCCTGCAAAGGTCACCTGAAGGACCGACCAAAGTGGCCTGCTCTGGGAGACGAGCTTATTTGGAAGGGAAAAGCGGGAACCAGCGGGAAACCGGAAGACACTTTCAGGAGCTGTCTAGTACACAAAACATTTACTTGGCTAGAGCGTCCTATATGAATCAAGAAACATGCAGTTTTCAGGATCTCATCTGTTCGGGAATGACCTAGTAGTCGATCAAGTTCTTTGACAACCGAAAGTTTGAAATCTTTTGGTACAAGACGATATCACGTCCAGTGGGGTTGTTCGGACGTTCCAATGCAGCAACCAAAGTTTAGCTTTTCAAACAACACTATCAACTGAACTTGTACCCCAAAAACTTAAGGACGATCAATTAGTGTGCCAGTGACAGGTGGTCCATGTCGCAACGACTCCCAACGACTCCTGGATATCTGAACGTCTTAACCTGAGTGTCACCAAATCGAAGAAGGTATAAACCTAGGTGAGGTTAGTTTCAACGGACGACTCAAATGAACCCCAGATAAATCCTTCGTTTATGATATTGCTTATATATCATAAAAGAGAGGACACAGTTGAGTCTCCCGTCAACACCAACCTAATTTTCGCCAACTGCACAATTTGGGATCAAGTAGAACATAAGATTGACGGAAACTTGAGAACTGCGCGTACTTGATGAGCCCCATGTAGGGCGAAACCAGTCATAGACTGTGGAAAAATTTTCAAAAACCTCATGAGTGGTACTTTCTGCCGATCGTGTTATTTTCCCTACATTTAGCCAGCATGCAATTTTAACTGACGTTTCTATGGTTGTTATAGGAAGGCTCTCCTGAAAAACTTGTCATTGGTGTCATCTCTGTCACCACAATCCGTCTCTCAAAAACGTAAATATCTTTTCAGCAACCTTATCAGTGGTGCATTACGAATATACACGTAAATATCTTGTTTGTCTCTCCAGGAGATTACTTGGAAGGGGCAACTGTATTGGATCTCACTAATGCATCACTTTTCTGTGTTACGTAGCTATTTTTGATGGAATATTGATGAACCGTTTGTTTTTGTTTTGTTCATGGCTTTTGATCGCAACATAGAGACGGAGATATGACTTCCGAAATCTACGAAAACAAAGAGTGAAAAATCGGTGCTCGCCCGGTGGTTTAGGTCTAACAGAGTCCAACAGAGTATGCTGTGATACGCGCAGGATATGACGGCAGCTAACCACTAGAACTGACTACGGTTGTATTACGAACCAGAATGATGATGGTGATGATCATAATGACGATGATGATGGTAATAAGTAGGATGATCCTAGGGGAAGAGCATCCTTGAAAAAAAGTGGGGAGCAATTGGACGGTGTTTATCACTTTGCTGCTGTTCATCACGAAGATGATAATGGCGAAGCAAGAATAGTTGGTTACTAGGGCGACGTTGTTTACACGGTTGATTTGGTCACTATTGCATGAAAATATGCTTCAGAGAGTTTTTAGAACTGTATCCCAGTTTTTTAAGAAAGTGGTAAACAACCATTCAGTATCGCGTCTCGGTGAATTTTTTTTTTAATACGGTGCATCTTTATGAGTCCTGGAGATCTGGCCGAAGACGAAATCACTCCACGAAGTGGAAAGACCAGGGCCGAGTTGGGCAACCTCCGACATTTGCAGGGCCGATTTGATATCAAGTCCACTGTCATGGTTAGAGTGTACGACATCACTGTCCGATCTGTCCCACTTTATGAGTCGGAAACGTGGCCGCCGCGTGCGGAAGATCTTAGGAACCTTTTTGTGTTCGACTATCGGTGCCTTCGAGGCTTTATGCGAGCCGCGGGGGGAAATCAGATCATTAACGCTGAGGTACGCCAGATAGTTTTCGGGAAAGTTCAGTCTCCTTCGATAGATCAGCTAGTCACACTCCACTGCTTACCGTAGGCCGTTTGTCTCATATAGACCTCGTCGCTCAGCCTTGTGTCGGATGGAGAACACTCAGGGGCAATCAGCTGATGACCTGGCAACAAAGCATGAAAGCCCTTACCAGTCAACTCACTGGCGTTAGTAAATGCGACCTTACGGGATGGGGACTGCGGGATAAGCCAAACCAATGGTTACTGGTTTTGACAGATGTGGTTGTGCCACGCAGCCAACGGTGTTCTTGAAGCATACCTCTAGCCTTCAATGCCTTGCTCTCATTTCCTGCCATAATTGACAAACAGTTCTATTTGTCGTCCATGTACGGATTTGGCCATCGGCTCAGATGCGTGGCCCTCATTCCCTTATTCTCCTTATCCTCAGTGAACACAGCTGTAGAAGCTGGAACCACTGCAATTTGGTTCACGGTTTGTAAGGTGAAAAACTAAACTGTAAGTAGTCGTTTTATATGTATAAAGAATTTGTTGAGCTGGACTGACCTTGAGGATTTTCACTCACCCTGCATCCAAACTGACCCTCTGTCGGCTCATCCTTAGGGCTGACTGAGAGCCTCATCTGAGGTTTTCTGAACAGTGTCGTAAACACTCCAGCACTTGTGGTGCAGAAGGTTCAACCATGTGTTTTCATGTTTCAAGCGTGCTTCCTAGGAAGATCATGTGGCTAACTCTGCTCATGAGAAACAAACGGAACCCAAACAAGCTGTGAGACTATATTTACAAAGGCGGATAAATTAGTAGTATAAGTACGCACGCAATCTATTCGATGCTTTTGACGACCGTGATTTGGAATCAGCAAGGCCTTGATGTTCAGTTGACACTATCTTCACCTCTTCTCACCAAACTTAATTTAATCGTACCGGTCAATCATGGTGCACTGGCCGAACGCGGAGCCACTAGACCGGAGGCACCCCCAAGTGGCTCCAAAATTCTGATGCAGCATAGTCAAGAGTGCGGTAACAAGACAACGACGACCGTCTTAAGTGTCCATCACCTTTCGGAATTCATCCCACATTGAAGTTTTCACTGAAAACACTTCCAATCCGTTACTAACTCTAGTGAAACCACAGCTAATATAACTTGCTACAATTAAGAGTGGAGGTCTATGTTTGGTCCAGATACATCTGAGAGTTCAACCTCTTTTACGAAGCCTTGAATACACTCGACTTAATTTTGGCTATCTGCAAGGATGCTCTAAATAACTGTCCACTATGTCTGAATACAGTAAGTCACGTTCTGCAGTCTGACACCGGTAGCTTTTCCGTTCACAGTTTTGCACGCAATCCTTTACCTCTTCTGAGGGTTTTTAAAGTAGCCACGCAAGTAATAAATTCTGAGGTGCCAAAAGCCTAGTCACTTACATTATTTTAAGCAGCTAGGATTTTCATTCCATGAAATTGAACATACCATCGTTCCAACTTCCGCATTGGTCTTTTTGATGGAAACCACCTTCCCATGGACAGTGAGTTTTCCCTTCACTGCCGCCTGATTTCCTTCAGTACCTGGTGATGACTATAATCATGTATACCCGCAAACATTCGAGGACAGTGTCTCACTCCACTGTGAGGCAAAACTGCGGTCACTTTTGTAAGGGACAAACGTATGTGTCTGAGAAGCCATCAGTAATTATGACCTTTGTTCAGCTACAGACCGACAGTAACCTGTCCTACACGGGCTGGTTTGGGCGCAGGAATCGGTCTGTTGCACCTTATCCGGAAGTAAAATGAAAACAGTGCCACAAATTAACTCATCCGCAACTCGTACGATGATTGTCTAATTACATCCTGAGTGTCACTTGACTGCTGCGGGATTTTTCAGGGACTGGTATTCCTATTTTAACTAAAATTTGGATATTAAAATGTCACATCCAAAGTTTTCCTATGTAGTGTCCATTAAACTGGGAGCGCTGCATTCACAATGTAAAGTAGAGAATGAGTAACAATTCTTTTTCGTGGATGTTTATTTGAAGGAAGTTTCGGATAACAAAGGAACAACCGTGTGGTTGTGGATTGCCCAAAATGACGAAATGCATGGAAGAAACTGAATAGTGTTGATTACGTAATTATACTCGACGCACACTATATGTCCGGTTTACATGCAATGGTATTTCAGGTGCGTTATGTGAAATATTTGGTGCATATAAATATTGGCTTGAATAGTAACAAGAATGTTCAATTTATTTAAGTCTCCGGTCCAACAGAATAGAGAACACGAAAGTCTGGCTAACTGACAGACAGCCGCATTGTTTGGAATAATGTAGACGAAGTGCGTATGCACCAAGCAGTGAAAGAGTCATTGGTTAGGGTACGTAGGCGATAAAGACAGTCACGTAAACTCATGCAACTAAGCACCTTCTACTCATATGATCTTACCACGAAGTTCTGACGAGGGTATGTGTTAGGGTGGAAAGGTGATTCCGGTTGTCGCGAATTTGTCACGCAAACGTACGACCTATTTTCGCACTGGGCTTGGAGCGCGCACACAACCGATCCTCTCGGTGCGCTTAAAACACACGAAATTCCGGACAAATCGTGAGTTTGCTACGTCTTCTTTGGCGGACAGTGAATTTGGTGCTTGGTGGCAACGGTTACCGTAGAGAGTAGTGTGATACAACCAGAAGAAATAACTATTGAAAAAACTAGCTAATGTCAGTCACATGTTCAGCATTTCATATGTACGAACGAAAGCTATGACGAATTACAATGCACTAACATGACATACTCTCGAATTTCCCAAAATCTGGTAACTTGGGTTTGCCTATCATCACTGCGGGGATAATCAGATTAACAGTGAGGATGTGAATGTAGCTGCTGCTTTTGTATTCTCTAGTGCTTACTTCTGGAGGGGACTGCTACATAAAACTTTCCCTCATTGAAACGACTCCTCACAAGCTGCTCTAATCGACCTTCATTTCGATCGATAAGCAAGCGAAAACACTCTGTTACTTCCACAAGTGATTTGAGGCACCCGTAGACTAACATACGAGATTTTCTTGTTTCGTAATCTCCCACTGATGTTGGAAGTCAGATAAACACAAGTTAATTTCGATAAATGGTAACCGGTTACTTAAGGCCAAATTTGACTGTTTTTTGGAAAATTTGTGCTAATGGTTATTTTGAACTTCAAAAAGTACACCACCTTTGGACCAATTCAAACAACTACTGGTTTGAAGCTTCCACTTGGTTTTGTTAACAAGCCAGGTTGCGGTATTAGCGTACTATATATCCATGGGAACTACTTAGTTAGCATCTATACATACCACAATGAGAGACCGATGTGCGTTCTAACGTAATTTCCACAAGCACAAGTTCGGATCAACTGTACTTTCTGAAATGCCCCATCTGACCTCTCCATAATGGTAGAATGGCCAGCGTGCAGGGCATCCTGTACTTTTATCTTTTCGGTTTCTCTTATTTCTAGAATTAATTAAAAAAATACAATTCCGGAGATAGCCGCACTGCATAAGGCGCCCGTAATGCAATTCCGAGGGGCTAGTTGACACGAATCAATCCCGTGTACAAACTTCTAAGTATTTTTGGACTCATCATCACCATAATCACCATTCACAGCAACAGTAGGGGAGACCACTAGTGTTCCACTACCGCACAATCATGACAATATATTTGAATAAAGCCTTATAATAGAAAGAGGAAGAATGGGGCAGGAAGAAGGAACTAGGGTTAACCTACCCCAGCACTGTCAGACAAACTGGATAGAAAATAATAGCATAAACGCCACTGACATCGATTAGCAGCCATGTCGTTCAGCACAGGAAGGGTCAGGTGGATACTATCCTGGAAGGCGAACAGTAACAACAGAGGACAAGATTTTCATAATATCCTAAATTCCCCTTTGCCAAATCAAATTCCATCCACCTCTAGGTTTCAGCCACTCCGAATAAGGCGGTAACTTAGGATGCGTAACGCACGGCCCAGTCAAGTAAGCTAACAGGGAAGGATGTTTGCTTTGAGGAAAGTCCCTGCTTCTTCAACACAGATCCGTTTCCGACCACTTCATTCAGAATTCGCTAGATCCTGCCAATTATGAGTCATTGGCGGTCAAAGACCTGAAAATATCTCATATACTCCGCCCTCAGTAACCGATTCTCACAGCCCACACTGAATTCTGATACCGTGTCCTTTAAGATACAGTGAGATGCCTTTATGATGCCGCAAGTGGCGCAAGTTTGCAAAAGTAACCCTGGCCTTTGAGTTTCGTGCGTTGACTCCGTCTGTCACACTACCACATAGCGTTCCACAACGTCCAGTGTCACTCCTCAAATTCTTAGAGGCATGTTCATAACCTGTATGTCCAACAGCGTGACTTTACGGATTGTGGGTGCGAAGCATATACTGAAGGATCGGATGACCTTAGTTATTCTAGTAATGCTTGGGCTTCCTGCCTTTTCAAAAACGAGAACAACGCCGTCTACATATTCCAGGTCGACAAGGTTCTCTGTGGGAGAGATGTGAATACTGGGGTTTCGGAGACCTTCCAGTGTTCACCTCACTAACTTATCAGTGACGAAATGTAAGAAAAGTATGGGAAGTGGGCACGCTTGTTGGATACCGGTGCTTGTAGGAAATACTTTAGAGAGCTCCCCATGTACCCCGTAGTGTGTGAATGCAAACACCGTGTGATATTCAGGAACACGCCATTTTGCGCAAGCATGTTGAAAAGGAAGAACCAGTCGACACAACCAAAGGCATTAATGAATTCAAAGAACGCTAAGAATGTAGGACGCCTATACCCATGCCATTGTTCCAGCAATCAATAGAGTGTGAAGATCTGGTCCATATGAAACCCTCCAGGCTGGAATCCTAGGTGCTGTCCTCTTGTCCCGTCTTCCCGTGCCTTCGCAAGACGACGAAAAATAAGCAGCGCAGAAAGTGTGGTCACAAAGGTGATCAAGCTGATTTCTTTATGGTTACAGCACTCTCAAGGACTACACTTTTTGAAATTGAGAACTACTATCAACTCATCCTAGTTGGCTGCAATCAACAAAGGATTTCAACTTCACCTTTAAACATAGCCGGATTAGAATTCGCGAGGACTAGCAGCTCGGTTGCATTTGAGGAAGAGAAAAAATTCGCATGTTTTCGAAGGCTTCCAGCGTTCTGATTTCCTTATGCAGGACATCCGTTGTGGTTCTGGAACCGACTGACCAACTGAAGGTGGCCAGTTGAACTATTGTTGGTGTTCAGCATAGCGATTCGGACGCTGTTCTTTTTTTACAAGTAAGCTAGGCGTTGTTATCAGTACTTCAGAGACCTCTTTAGGCCTGCTGCGTGTATCAGCTGAAATAGTTTACGCACATTCTCATTGTCTCGCTTCCTTCACATCCCCAGCCTTCTGGGTCAACCAAACTGAGTGCTCAGTGCATATGCCCCTGAAGTCTGAAAGTTGGTCGAGTGGCATTGTACTCTTAACCAAGAGGAATACGTGTTCTAGCTTCGAGCAATTTTAGTGTTGCTCGAGATCCGGTATCTAGTTGGTTGCGTCGTCCCACATGCGGAGCGCCCTGCATCTTGCAAGGTTGCGGACAGAACTTTCCAGTAAGAGTCAACATCAGAAGGCATAGTACCCGAAAATGGGTTCAGTGGGTGATTTTAGTAGCTTTGCTTCACACCAGTGCCCGAGTGATCCTAAATGGTCAGGTGAGTTATGCGGATTTTGTTTGTCCCTAATAAGTGTAACGCGAAGCAGCAGCGTACAATCACTAGATCTGAATCCCCATAGGTGTTCCAGAATTAGAGGCAATGATTGAGTGAACCACGTCACTTATAGCTAGTGGTGATGTGGTCTATATGTTTTGGAGATTGGCTCGTATGCGGGCGGCACCACGTGGTTGAGCGGATTCAAGTGTTTCGGAAGTTTGTACCGCACAGAAACAGCTGGTCAGCACATAACTGAAACAGCGGTTCGCCATCGTCGGTATGTCTCGATTCCAGCCCAGGATGACTACCCAGTTGAGCCTCAGTAGCTCTAAGTCTATGTAGGCGTTCTCATACCCGGCAACCATAACGATATCTAAGCTCTTAGCTCACCTCAATGAGAAGCTAAAAGCGTCATGAAAACTCTGAATTTATTAAGTCTACGGTCTGTTGTGGCGCAAGCCGATACGATTATCGGCGCAGACGTTGCCGAACAAACCCCAAAGATGTGACTATCAGCGGGCAGCCACTCAGGTGGCGACTCTTTAGTTCGGTGGCTTAAAGCAATGCTAACCCCAGCAGAACCAGCAGCAGCGGCTTCTGGATCGCCAGACGTGCGCAATCAGAAACGAGAGGAAACAGATGGGGAGGTCATTTCAACAACCGTATTCGGGTCTTGAATCCTCGTTCCAGCGAGATAGCAAATATTAGTCTAAACTGAATCCAGTATACCTGCAAGAACAGTCTGTTGTCTGACTTCTTTCAAAGTGCAAACGTTAAAGCCTGATAGCTGAAGTGAGCGTCAGACATTGAAGGATAATTTTGAAGGGTATGTGGGCGTGGCGACGGAGTTAACCGCAGCTAACGGCAATGGGTAGCGAACGGATCTGTCAGTTCTAAACAAAGGGGTCTACGGAGATATATCTGAAAACGGGATACAAACTGACAGAACAACGAATATGTTAAAGTGTACGAAGGGCGACTCGAGTAGTTGCCTGTTTCCGCCGAACTCCCCTGCTGTATGCAGCACTAAAATCTGACGGTACCACGTTAGGGTAGACATGATATGAGATTATTTGTACTGGTGCAATTAATGATTGTGCGTGGGCCGGGCTATTGCTAAAGCACTTAGGCCCAGATAGGACGATTAGGGTTCTCAAACAAAGTTTTTGGTACAAAAGCCTGACTTTAAGGCAGCGGTGATTTTTTGGGAGCATGTCGCTCCAGGAAACTGTGTTGGTATGAATACTACCCATTGATCAATTTGGTACGAGAGGCTCTGTGGGCTAGTTGTATAGCTCAGTGGATTATGGAAGTGCAAAAGCGTCACACTGCGGTAAGGTCCACTTTATTCATGATGGCTGTTTGACCTAATAATTCCATAACAGATACATCGTTTATATACAGCAGCATACATACAGCATCGTTCACCCAGGCATGGGGAATAAGGGACAGGAATTAGAGATATTATTGTTCACATACCCTCCTTATCTGTCTTTTGTCTATGGAGAGATGTTCGATGACATCCTTAAGTAAGCCCTAGATTTCGCGGTTCAAATTGTATTCGAAAATTTGTACAAGTTACTAAAAATCTCCCTTCGGTTGATAGAAATTCGAACCCATAAATTATGGCTGGTAATGGACCAAACCGGCGAGTTGACTTCCGGTGTGGACACACTGCCCATGAACAGAGTCATTTGTGATAAAACAATACATATTCATAACAAAATTTCTGGTGATTAGCTTTCACCGGAAGGCTCATATAACTTAGTGGCGTCTTGCATCTGAGTATGCAGCCGATACTTCTACGATGATGAAAAGGGTATAGTTTGATGTTCACCGATTATATGGTTTCCCTGACTAGGCTGTGCCTCGTTAGCCCAACACAAAGCTACAATCGTCGTTACACTTCCTCATCTACCTGAGCTACGAAATTACCCAGAATAAACTCAGTTATTCCAGAGAGTGAAGAAATTGGTGCAAACCACACTGGCATTTCAGCTCATCCATAAATGCAACCAGTGCACATTTTCTCATTCACTGAGATCAAACCGTCTGTTTTCGCAGACATAACCATACGAATAAATGTGAATAGACCACCGAGTTAATGACAGATTCAATCAGTCAATTGATTATTCAGTGAAATGGGAAATTCTATGCAACCCTGTAGTAAAATCACCGTCTTTTTTGTGTTAATGCCACGTAATGATGATTGTAACTTTTAAGTATCCTCCGTCTACTATTTTCGGGTGACTAGGTCAAGATCCTGACTACAACCAAAGAGTGCACCATTGGGCCGATCAAGGTCAAGCTTCATATTTCACTGGTTACAGAAAGATGAATGAGCACGTACCAGCTGACTAACCATGCAGAATAGGGTCACTCACTAAATCGGTGCAGTACCAAATTTGAGGGCTCCCATTTTGGATGTTGTCAGGCAAAACAAATTAAGAAGCCAATACGCTGTATAGCGGGCACGAAATTGTCCGGATTGCCTCGCCGCCTTCACGTAAGCTAACTTCACACTGTAGAGTAGAATGTAAAACGAAAACTTCCAGTTCTCCAAAATGACCCTAATTGCCGCATTTTTCCGAGTTCCCATGTGCGACCGATGTCAGTTATCAATAGACCTGGATTTATTAAATCCAACTTTCGGGCGTTATCGAACAATTCCTTTCCCGCCATTTACAAAAATGAGTCGGATTGACTCGGGAAAGTGGCTAAAAATAGACTGAAATAAATTCCGCGGGCTAGTGCAGGCTTTAAGTCTAGACTACAAGACTCCCCATGGGAAAATCAAACAATAATATAAAACCTTTCAGCTTTAACTTCCTTCTTATTGTACTCAGGTTACACAATGTACCCGCATGTGACACACTGCTGGTGCACAAAACTCAAACTGTCCAAGTGACAAATGTTGCTACTTTCGTACGGCAGCTCCAGTCAAAAAACACGTGCCCTTGCTTGATGATTCCGCAAGAATAGCTAGCTGTCTCTATGGTCAACCTGCACAACACTCAACTTACGTCAAAAAGTCATGTGAAGTCACCTGATGCTCCGACGTGCATTACCACGCGCGCATTTAGGCTGAAAAGCCTGACGCATTCAATGGATAGCTTAACGCATGTGGAAAATGACCACTTTATCGTAGACGACCTGTTGCACAAGTGCTAATCCGAAGAATATTCAGTAATCATAACATTTGCACATTGCTGTTCCGTTTGTCAGTCAGTATTTCGTGATCAAAATAGTTTTTCAGATACTATTTTGATTTTTAATTGTATTCTGAGGATATACTTTCATCTGGAGATGTGTGTACTTTTCATCCCAAAAACTGTCAGTAAGTATTTATTTGCTAGGTTAGCGGGTAGAAGAAATAAAATAGGCGGAAAGATTATCAATATGTATTTTCGGCTCATTCATTTGGATACAAAAATATGTTTCGAAGGGAATTTCATCCACTGCGGTCAGTACGCTCATGCGGTTCGAATTGCTGTGATTTGTGACCTTATGAAAAGACAGCTGATCAGATCCTATCGCATTTGACAAACTATTGATTACTGTCCAAATACTGGGACTCAGGGAGCTAGGTTTTGGTTGTGCTTAATTTAGATGTGTTGCAAGCTATCTGCAAGACCCAACAATTTGGTCGAAAAATGCCAGAGAATGTATTTTTGGTTCAATAAGCATTTTTAGTCAAACAACAGGTTCACCGGTTAATCCAGTTAATTGAAAAGTCAACAATGCCCGTTATCGGACTTGTAACAAACTTGATGTATCTAGCAACATAAGGGTGATTTGTCCTGTATTAGTGCGAGTGCGAGTCATACAGCTGATCAGCCGCTCGTGGCAGAACGGGTGTGTTCAGCCTACTGGCCAGGAGGTCGCGGGTTTGAAACACCCTGGAGTTTCGTGAGATATCAACTGTAGTTGAAAACCAAGAAGTGCTTTTCTGCTTTCCGGCATAGATTAGCTTCACTCACTGGACAAAGTCTGCCTTGAAAATAAGGGTGAATGCTTGAAAATACTGCTGTTTTACCAGCTGCAAGACAAGTACAACATTTCCAGTTTATTGGAAGTTCGCCCTTAAAAAGAGTGCTTGCCGGAGGTGAACAAGACTTACTGGCCATGAAATTTTTGTCCTACGAAGTACAAGCCCTCTCATTAGAAATGCCCCAAGTAGAAACAAGCCCGGCCAACCAGTTTACAACCCAGTTTATGTATAAAACACCTGCAGTCAAAACTGCTAGTTTTGGCTGCACGTTTACAGGGAAACTGCATAAGACTTTGGCAGTTCAACTTTTTCTACTTCATAGTCTTTACAGAGCAGTCCAATTTGCACATTTTTAAGGGGTTAGAAGCACAAGCGATGGTCTCTAGCATACACAGAATGAGCCAGTGACTCTCATTAATTGCTCAGTTCCAGCATCAATTCCGAAATATGTTCAAAGCTGTTGGAGTTTAGGAAAGCCTCATCCGACCATGTGAAGCAGTACATCCCAACAGCGTTTTGGACCCTGGCACGGCAATATTGGCGCGTTAGATTCTTGAAGGTGGTTTCTTTGCATCAATCCTCTAACCAGAAAGCGACAAATTTACACACCGTTATTGTTGATTAATCAAAGTCGTAGTCCTGCTAAACAATTTGTAGAAATTCTTTTATTGACTCGGTAGAATCGTTTTTAATTTGGGCTTTTCCCCTATATTGTGCGCTTTCTTTTCTCTTTCCATGCTGTGCAAACGGTTCTAAAGTGCACTGGTTTCATATTACTCCTGATGTGATCCTCTGACATAAACAATCGTAGTAATAATAATGATAATAAATATTAGGAATAATGATAACAGTTAGCTTTGGCTGTTTCATTTGGACATCGATTAAGATTAGCAAGCCAGTTTTCAGTCGAAGTATGAGAAATGGAATTTCGTTATAAGGAAGGTCAAAACAAAACTGGAATATTTGGGCTCCGAATCCTCGTTTCCACTTAACTCTCTCACTAGATATCATCATCACACTTTTCAGGTGGCCACATGGAGGCATTATAAATTGCAAGCGAAAGAATGTACCACATTCCGATAAACTTGTCTGTTCGAAGCAACCCAGAAATAAAGAGTTCATGGGAGTTCTCATTCTATTTCAAGTAACTGCAATATGTTTAGCGCCTTCAACCTGATCTGAAGAATTGTGTGCTCACAATCTCAGAACTACTTATGCACGCACATACTTTCAGTAAATAGATCATCCACGAGTGATCTCAACTAAACTAACTGAAGCCAAAATCTCATTTTGCCTGTTATTCAGATGTGGATCAACGGCTGAGGCAGGTAATGCAATTTGGGGACCAAAAACGTGCTGTCACAGCGTTGGGCATTTTCCCTGAACACTACACGACTGGCGTGGGCAACGCAAAAGCAGGTGCCTTCAGCTTCTCAATAAAATACATTTAACAGGGGAATGCCGAACCGTCTGAGCCCAGTGATGTGACGCAGTAGTTGAACGAGACCGATACGAGGCGAAGACATACGAAAATTGACGGAGAGTGATCCAATGTTCCCCGCAATCAAACACTTCGTACTCCATAAATGGAACGTTTGGGTTTCAAAGGAGCAGCTTAGAGATTTCACTTACCATACGACAGTTGCGTCCTTTTAAGATGCCGAATAGCAGTTCAACGTAGGCGCAAAGGTGGTCCTTGCATAGCTGTACGGCACACATCCTGGTATAATAAAAGTGGGTATTGTTTGTTGCCTTTGATACAGGTGTTAAGCATCTAGTCATTTCACGCGGTGACTGTCAGCAGATATAAAACGCACCAGGGTCGATCTATCTTCGGTAACGGATACATGTGGAAAAACTTGGTCCATTACACGGAATCTTGTACTTCCTGCGGATGATGCACATTCCAAGTAGATTAAACTGAGACCGCAATCAACAAGATGCATAAGCTGACTGTGCGGTTTGAATTCCCGAAGGCTGTCAGTGAAGCTTTCCGGGAATATCTCTTGCGAAAGATCGGTGCTTTGTGGGTAACGTTGTTTGTCCTGATAAATTATATCACGGCTTACCGTTTCTTTCACATTAGTTACTTATGTCCCCAGATCGTCAGCCGTGACATGCTTGCCAAATCATTAAGCTTGTGGCACACACCGTCGCTCTTCTTGCCAGGGCTATGCATATGTTGAAGTACTTACGGTCCGTGGCTTGCTAGACAGACTTATCAGACCAGCCCTTAACTGCTCCTGTAATTGTGGAGAGTAAGAGAGCAGTGTCGGAGTGTCACCTTTCTTAGTTCCGTTAAGGTGACCCCTCCAGAAGGATCAAGTGTATTATGGTGAGATTGTTTACTAGCAAAAATCCATCAACCAGGAGGGTTGGTCTTTTGATGAGTTAGGGATCGGCATAGTAGCACGCGGCACACAGTCGTATGCTCACGGAACAACGAAAGATTAGACTGACCAAGACGGACCATCTGTGAAAATCAAACAGTAATGTTGAGCTATACCCTAATGCAAAAGCAGGCCTGTAACCCTCGGTAGCTGGCATTGTCCGAACCACCAAGCTATATCAAATTGTTAAAATCATCATCCCGGAAAGGCACCCTAGACAGGAAATTCCAGATCACTCATGGATAGCCTCGACTATATTAGCCGTCAGTTGTCTGTCATACGGGCGAGTTTTCCTGCATTCAGAATTACAAAGTGTGTTGTGACGATGTGATTAACAAAAGGATGAGATTTGGCAATCTTTTTTCGAAGTTCACGCCATTAAAAATGTCACTTGAGCTAGCCAACTTGCCAATCTTGAAGTCAGTCTTTTGATAGTGGGAAGTCTCCGGACACTTGTTACAAACTTTATGGAACCAGCAATCAGAGCACTCAAATGTTACAAAATGACCCCCTCAACCCCATATTTTTAGGATTCATGCGGTTGTGCAGACAATTTCGAGGGGGCTTCTTTCAGAGAACTTACAGAGTTTGATCAGCTTGAGGATCGGCTGCATCAAACTTAAGACGATAATGGTTTTGATGAGATCACGATCACTAATGTCTTCACTTCCGATTACCGTATTTCAATGTTCCATAAAGGCCAGTTTTGGCGGTTGTACTGTGAGAGGTGTTCCTTATGATTATGTTGATATGACCTGGCATGCAGGCTTTAAGCCGAGGAGAGACATTACTGGGTATTAAATACGATGAACATATTCGTCCAAGCACGCATATGATCAATTATAAACCTCAGTTCTGACCAATTTGCTAGGTTGTGACGGGTTGGCGATGAAGCACTACGCCCAAAACCAAATGACAGAGGATTGAATGGTAAATGGTCTAAGTCAATGGGTTGCAGCTCTTTGCATTTACATATGAGCCGAAGCAAAAGAGACGCTACTACGAGTCGTAATTAATGACGTGCAGATTTAGTATTCACCATCACAGAGTCACTCCTTGACAGTCGAAAAATTGTTTACTTTTGTTTCTTCAGCCGTTTACTCATCTATCTCCCATAATCACGATCGTTTACTCGGCAACAGCTTATTGTACACGGTTGTCCATTTAATTAGTTAAGCAAACCGCTATGCTCACGTACCAGACCCACCAAAGGAAACCGACTACGACTACTATCATGGCATTTCTCTCATCATTACTGCGGACAGAATTTAGCGCCAGCGAATTCGTTTTGGGGATTGTGCGCAAACGAGTGATAAACCGACCAGTATGCGGTAGGAAACAAAAGTGAAATAAGTAAATAGATAGGTTTTACGTCTCATGGAAAACAACGCCACAGTCGGGTTGTCGATTTGCCGCAAAAAGACAAGCGCACACGGCAGGCAGGTAATCGACAGAGGTTACTGTGGAAACAGTGGTAAATAAGGATGTAGGCTAAAAGATAAGGGCCTTGGTGATATGGGAAAAGTATCTGGGCTACGCTATTCACGGTTGTTTTATCCACCATTTAGCTGATACAATGCCTACAGAATCTGCAATGTGTAAGAGTGAGTAAATAAGTGGACATGTAAATGAGGGTCAACAGGTGGTCAGTTGATGGGCACCCTGGTGTTCTTTCAGGCACTGATTAGGGTGAGGAAACGATTTAGGAGGAAAACTAGATCATCGGACCGGACTGATCAGCATGTTTCTTTGGATATATTGATACCGGGAGTAAGAACCCTGTGAGAATTCCGGCTGACTGCATACTGATTCCGCTTGGCAATCACCTTTTTATCCATGGTGACGCGCAACATGTGACTACCAGTTTGAGAATGACTGAAGGGCGGCGTTTGCAGAACGTGACAGTCTGGGTAACCTAATTGGAGATTGTGACCTGCATTTAAAATCGACGGCAACTGACCGTTTTGTCTTGCTTACACGTGATAACGCACCAACCACATGGCACACTGGGACTGGAAAACTACTCATAATGGACAGTCCACAACCATCTTTTTTCCCTTTTTTAGGCTCATCAGGTAAGCATAGTCCTCCAATATCCAGCAACCTTATCGGTTGTTTCCATAGAGTCCGACTACTGCTCTCTCAGCTTTTTTACAACAGCTCCCGATAAACTGCTTCCAGAGAAGATTTGCTCAACTGAGGTTATCCGATAAGTTGAAAGCTGAGGTGTCAAGATCCAAAAAATGAACGCCTTATTAGTGAGATTGGGATTTTTCGACATCAGTACTATGGAACAGCACTTTGGTTTTAGTGAATGACAGAGAACATAACACAAATAACTTCAGCAGCACTCATAAGGTTGCTGAAAATTCTTCGAAAATTCTTCTTTCAGCAACCTTATGAGTAGTACGTTACGAATATACATGTATCGCGATATTTTGAATATCGTACCAACTGAGACATGAGGCGGCCTGGTGCAGCACATTCAGTTGCCTGGAAACATCACAAACGAGAGATTCAGCTGGGTTCCAGGTGAGTCTCTCGAAAAACCAAATTTGTTTGCAGATGAGTGTATTTCGCTAACTTCAGCACCGTTCTAATGCGGCAAATTTTGTTGATTAAGGTGTCAGTTCGACATACTCGAAGCCTGGCAAACAACCATTAGCCTGCTTGGACCTCAGAAACAGTGACCTCAAGGGTATAGGAGTCGAGGATCTTCGCAACCTGAAACTAACTGCAGTCGATTTTTCGTCACATGGTGCAGGAAAAAGTGGAAATCTGAACTTTTTGAAATTTTCATTCACATGAAATTTTGGCTCTACTACCTTAAAGCGGGAATGCATCATAACGACACACCAACCTTCTAGTTCGTGTGGCGTTGAAGGAAACTCTTCCATTGCAACACGCGCTATATGTTATTCCTCTCGGGACCCTGCATCCGTTATTCAAGCAACTGCTTTTAGTCCTCACACACCGAATTCATTAGTTCTTTCTACTGGTGTACGGCCATGTCGATACTAGAGCGCTTCGACCCGTAATCAAACAAACGGACACAACCAATGACTGTGCAGATGTCCATGATTGCAATTACCTGCGTTATATAACACTGTAATTGAACTGAGCACCTTCATTCAACTGCTTAAAGGTGGTATGAGCAAAATCATTGAATTACTGGCGTCAGACCACAGAACAAGCATGAGAGATTCCATCCGATTATGTTGGATCGAACAGTGCTGCTCAATCAATTGTCTCTTTGTTGCTGTAGAGGATACCTTAGTTGGTCCAGTAGATGACCTTAGTGCACTTCGTCACTGCTTTTCCAGAATGCTCTAAAAGGAAGATTCTGAAGTAACGGAGCAAAAATGTATTACTAAGAGCACGGCAACTGAGAGGAAAGTAAGCACCTCGGGTAGAATACTTATCTTTGACGTGTGTGGTGACAATGGCAACGTGAAGCCCCTTTTAGACAAGAGAATTAGCTAACTGGAAGTCCGGTGTTGCAGTAATCCACCGCTTGATTGCTCAAATGAGTTCAATGCACCTATAAAACTGGTTCTGTGAAGTAGTGCTTAGTCGGCATCAACTTTTTTATATTACGATATCCATCTATAATGGACTGAAAGCGCTTGCTACTTAGTCAACTTCGACAAAAGGTTACACTTACCTTTCGACATGTTTTCTCTCAAAGAGGAGAGCCCAGTGTAATGGGGACAACAATAAGAGCACTGTGCCGACCCAAGAGCAGCCATCAACTACGTGAACGGTACTGGAGCAACAATAATGTGCAACAGCATCTGATGCACATGTAAGGAAGAGAAACAATGGTAGCACATAAAAAGTCGAGCTTTTTCCGGTTGACTTCTGCTTAGCCCTAAGGGAACCTGTAACAACCGAGGTCCGAACACAACGGTAATATGATTTTAAGTCGGTTTAATCGAGAACAACCAGTGTGGTTGTTGGAACATGACTGGGCATCAGCAGTGCAGATTACCATAAGGTCAAGGCGCGCGACAGCGACAAGGTTAAGCTGAATTTGTACAAACGGTTGAGAAAAGATCTCAGAGTTGCATACAGGTACGGACTGTGAAAAAGGGATTCAGGTAAAAAATAATGAAGGAGACCACTGTCCTCCCATGATAGTTCCCAAATGAATGAGTAGATGGGAGTGCGAAAGCCAGCTTCCAACAAGAGCTGCCGAAAGCAGCGGCCCAAAGCCATCTGGACTAGAATGAGGCAAACAGACGATAATAGTAATAATAGAGTAACGACCAGAGGAAACATACCAACGGAGCGAAAATGGGAGTGGGATCGCTGTATGAATGGTCGAACGAAAACAACATTCGAGAGGAGAATGAGAGAAACGAAAGCCAGGGACACAGGCAATCATATCGCATATATTTCTAAGAAAACTGGAAGAACTGATAGACATGCAGGGAAAAGTTCCTCTAATCTGTCATAAACGGCAACCATACGGTTAAGAAAGAAAATAGTGAAATCTGAACGAAGGAAACCGGTTTAAGTATCAGAAGTAGCTGTGAAATCAGCCCCAAGGTTCCAAGCACTGACAGCTGACTAGAACGAGGCGCACTGGCATGAATAAAGTGCAGGAAAACCCGGGAGGTCAGTCACTGAGCTGCCAGCTTACGTGAGTTGGTCGGCGAGGTGGGGAAATTCTTGGAACAGTACTCACGGAACCACCGGGGTGATATTCTCCTGCGGCAGATGTAGGGCAACTCTGGCGAGCATCAGAAGGGGATTGTTCAGTAGTGGCTGTTGGATTTGAGGGTAGTGGGCGGACTGTGGATGCAGTTTTGTGGACTGGAGTATCACAGGGTGTTGGAGTTTCCGTCGAACTGGATGAAATACCTGAAGACTTAGCCCCTGGTGCATCGACCGCAACGTCCACGCTAGTCGGTGCTGGAGTTTCATCGTCCGATACATTCGGCTTCCGAGGGAGCGAGGGATCGACACAGGTGGTAGATGGTAGGGAAAATAGGCTACATGTGGGCGCAGACGCCGTGTGGGGTATATCGTTCCCAGCTGTGGACAACGCTGAATTGGAAGCCTCCGATCTGGTGGACTGACGACGTAGTCGCTGGGTTTCTGAATGTATAAGATGATCGAAAGATGGTTCAGTGTTCCAGGGCAAAAAACACTGGTGGCGTTCCATTATGTCCTGACGACACACGGAACACTGTTCGATGCGCTCAGCACAGTCAACACAACAGATGATATGACCACACGGAAGAAATACTCGAGAAATGGGCGCATCCACGCAAATCCGGCATAGACCGATTTCCCATAGACATTTTTGTACAATTTCCTGAAGCTCCTACAACAAAGAAAGAGATGAGGAGATTTTTGTGCGAAAGGTAGGGCGGACGGAAACCTTAACATAAAGGAAATTAATCCCATCCACTAAAATGCGAATGCAAGCTTCACGCACGTCATAGATAGTCCCCCTGGGCTGTGTAATTCGCAAGTAATTCATAATCCTATCATGCACCCATAAAGCATGGTAATTGTTTCCAAAGGTCTTCCGGAGGATATTTCGATCAGAAGATCATAGGGCAGAGTAGGTCACTAAAGTTTAATCAGAAAGCAATATATGAAATCAAACATACTGACTAGGCTCATCGTTTGAACCTAACTATGGCTTTTCGACTGCTTCTAGGATTCGGTGAACTGGCAGTATCCCAGCCCGCTTGTTTTTTCGAGGTGCGGCTATGTAATAAAGGGATATCTCAAGTGGACGTGAATTGCTGTTATTTTTATTACCTACCTATCGCATGAAATCGCGCCACATAAGTATTCTTACACATCAACTAGTCAACAGCCTCCAACAGAACCTTCACAGCCTGCATGGACACTGTTTCAGAAGAAAATGTAGGGAGCAATAGACAGTTGAGACAAATTGAAATAGAGTTAGGCGTTAGAAATTCAAAATCTAAAAAGACTGACTACGGAGTTTCACGGGGTCTACATTGTACGAAAAAGCTGAGGAGGGTAGGTCAGCTGGACGGTCCCTCCTACTGAGCTAATTCGGATTCATTGAGCCGCGAAACAGCAGAGGATGGCAAACAAAGCCATCTATGTACGCCAACAATTAACTGGCCAATCAGAGACGAGTGGGAAAGGCGTCGGCGATTGGTACACGCATTGATTAGCCAGAAACGCGGCCAAGGTCAAAATGAAACCACGCACGCTCCAAAGGCATGATCGTTCAAGGACGTAGACCGTTTGCGTACGTGTGTTGCATAGAGAACGAGGGAGGAAGACAGCGTCGATCTTTTGCAGAAGACAAGCTAGGCAGTGCAGACAGACTATCACTAGGTGGAAGTAAGCTGAATATGACGTAAACTCAATGGACAAACGCGTTTCAGCAGAATTGTCATGGCGCTTAAAGTGGTGAATTCAGAGCCATTTCCATTAACGAATAAATGGGAATTTTCGGAACGAATAAAGCATTATAAGATCTTATCTAATTTCAGATGATTACATGCTACCAAAAAGCAGTTTCACGCAGCAAATCACGGCTATTAGAGCCATTGACCATAGCAGTTTCTGCTTGCCTTCGTTAGCTGATTGGAGCGTACCTGTTTTGTTGTGGCCCAAACCAAAAATTGTTATCAGTTCTCTCATTGATGACATAGTATTTCGCGAGGTTATCGTCTAGTACTGATTTCACACGTGTTAGACTGAGCATGGGTTTGAGTAACGGTTACCTGAGTAATTCGAAAGGTCTTGAAAAATAGTTGTCCACGTATTGAATTGTGCCTGTATGCAACCTTTAGAGAGAAATCCCCATACAATACGAGCTACGGCAGCTCCTTCTAATGGGGGTGATACACAAGAGGACGTCTTAGTAAAATTGAACTACCACGGATAGCGTACTCTACAGGCTGTTTTTATCAAACAAGTTATCAGGAAATGATCAGTACGGTTTGAGTAAACCGCATCAACCCTAGTGTTCCACTAGCAAGATGGGAACAACAACCCTGAAAATTGTTACAGGTTTCAATCGGAAGCTACTCATGAGTGAAGGGCCCATTTGTATCTGACTTGCTTCTGTCGGGCAGCAAAAAGAAAATTCCAATACATACCAATATACCTGTGGACGGAGTGAGGACAAACAAGCTCTCCGAAAACTTCACCAAAATAGTGCTTCAAAATGCACATTTTCAGAGTGTTTCTTGTACTTCAAGAAGAAATCGACACTTTTATATATCCCTATAGCTCTTACAGAAGTGACTGGTGAAATCAGCTGTGTTCGGTAGTTTGCGCCACTTGTGGTGGTAAGTCACTGGGTCACAGAGGGATACAGGACGCACTATGTTGTTGTATGCTTGGGAGACGTGGTACCCGACCTTGTATAACCTGGAACGTCTTCAGGTCTTTGAGTGCAGACGTCTCAAATTCGTTACCAGAGCTAGATGGAGTCAGCGAATTCGTAAAGAGCAAACAGGTGTTTGGTTATGGACGTAATACACTACTCATAAGGTTGCTGAAAATTCTTCGACAGTCTACAACCGGTTTCGCCCTTCTTGGGGTTCATCAGGTAGGCGCAGTCCCCGAGTTTCCGTCAACCTTATGTTTTACTTGAAACCAAATTGCACGAAATTAGCTAAATACACTAATTTGCAAACAACTTTGGTTTTGCGAGAGACTCACCTGGAACCCAGCTGAATCTCCCGTTTATGCTGTTTCTAAGCAAATGAATGTGCTGCACCAGGCCGCCTCATGTGGCAGTTGGTACGATATTCGAGATATCGCGATACATGTATGAACGTAATACACTATTCATAAGGTTGCTGAAGATTCTTCGACAGCCAATTCTTCGAGCCAGATATTGCAGTGTGGAAAGCACCCAGCAACATAAATTACGGTGGCTTGGTCACGTGCTGCTCATGCCGAATCACCGTCTGGCAAGAGGAGCGCTGTTCTCCATGTACCTTTCAAGATGACGAAAAGTGGAAGACGGGCAGTGTGCGACTTGGTTGGCTGGCACCCTAAACGGATCTGCCGGTCAATGCTATATGATCCACAATGCCTGTGCATAAAAGGTAAAACACGGGCGGTTTGTACGGAGCCAAATGTAGTGCTACATGCAAGCTGCCGATGCCAACGTAAACCCGATGAAAGAAGATCGGCGCACAAACAGGAAGAAGCCTGTTGGGAGACATCAAGCGAGCTGAGCATGATGGTATAACAAAGGGCACCAGCAGCAGTTGTTTTGAACCGAAGAGATGGAAGCATCCTCAGAGTTTTAGGGAGATACGGCATTCTCTCCCCCCCAGATAAAATAGCATAACAATGTTCTTTGGGGAATACTCAGTACCGAGCCATTTGGATGGAAATGAATAGCCGGGCGGCAAACCAGTAGTCGAATTACTACTGGTACTGCCACCTCGTGGTATGACAAGAGTCTGGAGGCTGTTTGGTAGGAATCGGTGCAGACTCACCTTTGGCAACTTTGGCTAGAGTGAGTACGTTGGTGACTTTCGAGTCAGATTCTGCTCGGCCATTTGCACCTCCACATATCCAGGTGATTGTGGTTGTGTTCCACGCCATACGAGCTTTCAGGATCTGCTACTGAAGGCTGCCACAAGGGCGGAATTTCGACCGTCTCCGAGTTAAAGCTCCACTCTCCAACAGACCGCGAGTAAGCTGTTTCGTGATGCGATTTTTGACCATTCGCTTTGTGTAGTCTATCCAGAGTGACCGATTGTGCATTAAGGCGCGCTCGATTCCGTTGACCTTGTTTTATTAAGGAACTTCAATGTTCGATATTCCACTTAATCCGTATTGACTTGCGCGGACATTGTAAATGAAATTTATCAAAGGTTTTGATGTGACATCGGTATAGTGTCCACGTTTCGTTGCCATACGAGAGTGAAGAGGGAACGACGGCTGGCTACACTATGACCTACAAATGCTGATTGCTTAAAACACGTTCACATGGGTACTTTTCGCCTTGGCATTTAGTTCAGTATTGATTATCGAGTATGTTATACGAGTTGCCGAGTTAGGGGAAAATTCACAGTATGCTATGCTGTTTGAATATGCTGCTATTTGAATACCGGATGTCTTTTTTTTTGAGAATTCGGGCAGGTTGGGGAAAGACAGGTGTTTAGAAGTATTCATTTCCAGGCCAAACTGAGATGACACCAACGTATACGATGAGGTCATTCACTGCGATTTTACCTTCGAATGCGCAAACAGCTACATACGGATCTTTGACTGATGTGGCTTCATTTTGTCCACGAAGTGTTTCAAATTGAAGAGGCAACTTTTTGGACGGTAAAGAATCTTTGTAGTCAGGATACGCTCCTGTACAAATCGTTGTCAGAAAAAGATTTTAAAAAGTTGGAGCCAGATTGCAAACTTCTTTCACTCCCTTGCCAATTACAAACTCGGTAAAGATGGTTCCACACGTCCATACTCGGGCCCTCATACGCGAGTAAAGAGGTTTTTAATAGGGTTGACGGGATAGTTTTTGGAGGACGATCCACAGCTCCTCCCTGTTCACGGAGGTAAAAGCTTTCGAGGGGCTTACGAACGGAACACGCAAAGGTTGGTTCCATTTCCGGTAATTTTTTGGCAGCTGAATCTACAGTGGTCTTTCAGGAAAACCTTCTTCCAGAATATCAGTGGACATCAGGTAGGCCATGTGCCTGGATCATGTCTCACATGCAGAAAAGACTGACCAACCGATAGTTGTCCGTTTTCCGTCGGTTGGCCTTTTCTTGGAACATTGGTACGGTTGTAGCATCCTAGGTAAATTCTTCGTCTTCCAGTATTGAGCCTTCTGGTTTGTACACTTCGACAGGCATTGTGTCTTCTCTAAAAGCCTTCCCATTTTGTAGATCAGTCATCGCGCTTCGAAGCTCAGTCTTTGCAATCCGGTTAGAAGTATCCACTTTCAGAGGGGCTGGACAGTCCAGATCTAGCTTGGATGGATTGTCAAGTAATGTTAAAAATGTGCTTCCTAAGCAGCCAGTATCTATTCAGATCCAGTGAGCGTTCGACCGATCCATTGCATTGGAGGTATTGCATTTTCGGCCCATAGATTTCTTTCAGTGCTTCAAAGAATTCTGTGTGACATCATTGACCTGAATACGATTGGCTTTTTTATCATTTATTCTGCAATCTGCTTCGGTCGTTCAAGTACGAAGCTCCTTAAGGGCTAATAAATGTAACAGTCGCTGGAGCGTCTTAACGAAAGTTGCGTTTTTTCATCACCGAGGGGAGATATAAATGCATTGTTTTCTTTAAACCAGTCTAGAAGCCTACTTTTTTTTACTCAACTAGTCTAAATCACAGCTGTTCTGACATGTTGACTGATCCTAGTCTATTGCTATTCCAAAGTGTGCAGTGTCGTTGAACTGGAGAAATTGTGAGTGACGGTCTGTCGGAATATCTGTAGTGCTGACTGACCCAGCAGCTGCCTGTTACTGAGCTAGACTGATTAGCTTTGTTCCACAATTAGGTGGTTTCTCTAGGGCCACTCTCACTCTTTATCGTACCAAAGCATGATCCTATTGCATTCGGCACCGCACATTGCCTTTTTCATAAGAACTTCCGTGAGATCCATTCGTCGGGCAATGTTATAATACAAAAGGTGTCACTTCTTGGATGCAAACAAGTTACAATGGACACTTTCCCCGCGTTAAGCCATGTATGAGTGATGGCAACTGTAGCCTGCAAAGTCATTACAGCGCCCGATCACCGATATATATATATATATATATATATATATATATATATATAAATCATACGATCACAAGAATTAGAATGAGATTCCACCCTACAAGTGAAGTCACTACGCTGGAAAAGTGAGAAACACTGTATGCCTGTTTCATCCCAAAAAGAAACCATCAAGAATGCGAATTTCACGAATTCTCAGAGAATCGAGCCTACGATTTTCCGGTTAGCAGCTGATCACAATACCGTTTCGCCTTGAGTGGCTGGCCGGTAGCGTGAAATTGAGAGGACATAGCGCCACTCATCTTTTAATCGAGCAGTTCACTTTGGTGGTCAGATGTTGACTGGTTTCGCGGTCGATGACTTCACAACGTAATTAACGAAGTGAAGTCTCAACTAAAACTTTAAAGTATTCATATGGCCTACAAAATTCAATCAATTCAATTTATCAGCTACCATTGGTACATTAGTTCCAGCTGCTACAAACTGTAAGTAAAATGCGCAGAATGAAAAAATTCGAACCAAGAGCTGTCACCATGACGTGGCGAAGGGGCTTCTGTGATGTAGTGATCCCGCGGGCTACACCGGCTGGTTAGTTGCTGCGAAGGGGGCAGCCATGCCAGGGCAAAGCCAGACCAAGAGGATCAGGTCTCTGTACCAAGAGTAACGGTTTTACGGGGCGGTTTCAGGGTCAAGCCGTACTGTACTTCGCGACAGAAGTATGAAGGCAATAAAGTGTGTATGGTAACGTTAAGAGCCAGACAGTTAAGCCTCACTGTGTCATCGTACTAGACGAGTCCTCATAACGAAATAGGCCAGGCTTGTGAACCAGAGGCTATGGGCAAGTGGCAACAGCACAACAACTAACTACCCGGTGGGTCAACAATTTTGGGTTGGAGGCTTGAGGTGAGTGAATCAACCGACGGCGCTTCTTCTTTTCGGGCAACTAGGGCACCGATCTGTTCAAGCAGCGTAGGAACAGTGGCTAGTCAGTTCCATCTGTCAGTTACAGACACCAATACAACTCCAGTTGTTTCCAAATCCGTAACATCAGGGTCCATTACTGACCAATTACCCAGAAAAATTAAAACTAAACATGCTTCACTAACACCAAGAAATTTTCCCAACATAGCTGTGTTTGAGGTTCATACTCTGCAAAATAGGTGGTTGACAGCATTGTCCTGCTAATATCACTTCGTCCTTAAAACACTGATGTGCGCTACGCCTCTGAAACAGACTTACAAGACCTTACTATCGGTCCATGGAACCTCTACTCTCAGAGTGTCGGGAGATTCAGAGCGGCACCCCGTAGTCTCAATGATGTGGGTATTGCGTTGAGCGCGAGCGAAGAATACGCGCGGCGTGATTTGAGTCCTATGGACAGCGGTCAGACTGTCCGGCTTCGAGACCACTTACTAACCAGAAGGTCGCGGATTCCCTACAGGTTCGTGAGATGTGCAACACTGACGGTTCTTAACAATGGCAAAATGGGTGTACAAGGCTGTTCAGCTTTCCAGAACAAAACGAACTTAGCTTTAGGATGAAATTCTTATTGGAAACTTCAAAACTTTTTAATCAATACTACAAGAGTGTGATTGAGCAGCTTTGACAAAAAGGGCCAAAGGTCAAATAACGAGTTGTAAGGCCTATAAAGTTTTTCCGTCGTCTTACCCATTTTAGCTTCCTAACAATAAGCTCGATGCGAGCGATGAAACAACCGTACACCTGTCGCAATATTTCAGATATGTCCTAGCGGATTAAGACTAGAAACGTAAGTAACAAACCATATATATATATATATATATATATATAAGCATAATTTAACTCTGGCACCGTCTGCTTGATTTATTGGGCTTGCTAAGTTGATGTTGGAATTGTTTAAAAGTTAGAAAACGTATGAAAAATTTAAATGATTGTTGGACATTCGGGATATAGACATTTACAATGTTTGGCACAAAACTTTTCATTTTTTACCCCCAACGCACTTTCTTTTATAAGTTGTCACAATCCCATTTTTGTGTGAACAGATCGAACTCGGTCAAAATGTATTTAAATCACCAAGAAAAACAAATGACCCTATAGGTGTTTGGCGGACTGTACATTTTGGAAAGTTTTTCTCTTCAGTTTTGCCTGTCGTCTTGTCTATGATCGGATACTGGAAACGGATTTCAGGACGAACTTAAACCATTTTCGAAGCTAGAAGCTAACGGGAAACCACAAATGGTCTCATGGTTTGATTGCAGAGTAGTTCTGCGCCTCCCTGTGGAAGCCTCCATCACGTTTCGTTTGTATGCCCTCTATTTAACATTTGTATACATGTACCAGTTTTAAATGTCGATTGATCCAACGAGAAAATTTCGGACGTGGACAACCCAATGCCAAATGAATTGCCATCGAGGGAACGAGAACCCACCAAAAATTTGCATTATATTCAGGGGCCGCAATAAGTTCTCGTAAGTATCTACAACAACACTAAAGTTCGTGGAAATCAGTCCAAACTAGGCATCTCGACCGGCCAAAATTCTGTGCATAAGCGTCCCGTAAATGGGTTGATTTTCTGCCTCAGCTGTTCAAGCCACACTACTTAATTAGTGTGACTTCACTGTAGGGCGCCTGTGTTTTTTTGCCAAATATGACCGTTCGTGTGAGAGCATCCAGCCGCTTGCCGTTCGATCAATAAGCCGGCTGGTCTTGACGAACCAACAGAGTCGTACGTGAGTTTCCTGAGTATTTGGCGTCGTTTATTGGTGTTAAAGTTACTCCGCACAGAGAATAACTGTCTGGATTCTGCGATTATGCCGTCGATGTGGGTGTTCGTAATGGGTAGTGGACTGTTCCTCCGGCAAGCAAAGACAGTGTAGTCGCAGGGGTTACCATGATAGTCACGGCAACAAGGGCTCCACGGCTGACTACGAAGGCTTGACTGTATGAACGATCACAACTTAGTGATGATGAATTCAGTCCCATATGTTAGCCAGCAACGTGAAGCAGTTCATGGTTGAGACTTCTACCCGGAATTCCGCAAGTTGCTCGTTAAAACAGTCCCACAGCCCAGTTGTGCTACGATGAATGAGCCCCAATGGCAGTGTGGTGTACTCTCAAAAACAGAGTAGATGACTCACCTCATCGGTAACAAATGAATCTGCGCGGCTGGAGTACTCCCGTTTTAGACTACCAAGACCCACATCGCCTGAGGCCCGGTGTGCACCAAGTTCATTGGTAGAAGATAGGTTGGAGGGATCGCCGAGTGAACCTGATATCATCCCTGGGTAGTTTGGTGGCGATTCATGTGGGGCAGTGTTGCTGGTGCAGTGATACAAATGACGTCGGGCACGGTCGTACACCTCACGTGAAGTGTATCGCACATCAAAAGCGTATTCTTTACCTTGAAAAGAGTGAAAGAGATGAGTTTATTTTTGCCAGGCAAACGTAAGTGTAAGCGAGGAACACAGCGAAGTCATTTGTGACCCTGGACAATTCAGAATTCCAAAAGCTTTCCGAAAACATGACTCGTCGATCGGACCCATACTTTCTCCTGTTGAGCGAATATTCAACTTTTTCAGTAACTAGAAGCTCCACCTCATCCGATGATCAAATATGTTCCGGTTGCCACATGATAAATGGGCTTCGACTAGGGAAACAGCTGGTTCATCGATATCAGAAACAATGTTAAAACGGGCACAGTGCATGCCACATTGAACTTGAAAACGACGCTACCCTTAGGTTCCTTAAAAAATTTGGCAAACTGGAGAACAAACTTGAAATATTCAGAGCCGATGATCGAGAAATCCAAAGCACATCATCATCATGAACAACCCGACATCAGTGTTCAACACCGATGCTTCGCTGCCGTACAGCCATGATTTATTTGAAAGCCTTATTGTGGAGAAAAGAATAAAGCTGGATAGTGAAGGGACTTAGTGCTAAGTTACTACTATCATTCCAAGGTGCCTACACCTCCAGACACTCATTCAGGCAATCTAGATAGAAACTGATAACAAGAACCCCACTGACATCAATTAGCAGCCATATCTTGCAGTGTCTCCAACCAGGCGCAATGGGCATCACGCAGTCCCCATCCTGGAAGGCGAGTAGCACAGACAGCACCAAAACGTTTCGTAATCTCCTTCATACCGCTCTGCCAGCTCAAAGGTTGGCCACCTCTCTGTTTCTTCCACTCTGAGCTGGGCATGGAAAACAGCACCCTCTTCGGCAAACGACAGGCATACGCAACACATGTCCCAACCAACTCAGCTAGTGGCACTGGACACATTCTTCAATGGAAGTTCCCGTTGCACAACCGAAAACTCGCTTTCTAATTGCCTCGTTACAGATTCGCCGACACCAATCCACATGAGCCATGGTTCTGAGACAATGATTGTGGAACACCTGAAGACACCTCATTTCCGCTGTTCGAATAGGCCAAGTCTCACAGCCATACAATAAAACAGCCCGCACTGTAGCCTGATACACGCGTCCCTTGAGACTCAAGGATACACCATTTTGACGCCATATGTGTCTCAAATTAGCAAACGCTACCCGGGCCTTGAAGATTCTTGCATTTACCTCATTTGTCACACTATAATGAGAACTAATACAACTTCTAAGATAAGTAGAATGCTCCACAACTTCGAGCGCCTCTCTCTGGATTGTAAGTGGCGGGCTCAGTGACTGCATGTTCAGGAGCATGACCTTACACTTTGTGGGTGCAAAGTGCATACCAAAGGAAGGAATGACTTTGGTCAGTTCATCCGAAAACGCCTACGCCTTCTCCTCTTCGAAGACGAGAACGATATCGTCTGCATATTCCAGATCGACAAGGTTTCCCTCAGAGGTTATTTGAACACCGGAGTTTTGGAGACCTTCCAGCGTTCGTCTCATTATCTCATCGATCACGAAGTTAAGTAGGAATGGAGAAAGTGGGCATCCCTGACGGACATCACTTAATGTACGGAAGCTTTTGGAGAGCTCTCCGTATATTCTCACACGTCCGGAAGTCTGAGAATACAAAGTATATATTATGTCCACAAACTTCCGGGGCATTCCTTGATGGGCAAGCGTGTTCAGGTGGACAGGCCGGTCAACCAAGTCGAATGCGCCTTGGAAATCTAGGAATACTAGAATTATGGGTCGCTTACACGTATGGCGTTGTTTTAGCACCTGACGAAGTGTGAAGATTTGGTCAATGTAATCCCTACCAGGCCGGAATCCCTCTTGCTGCTCTCGAGTCAGTGTTTCACGAGCCACCGTAAGGCGACAAAGCACAAGCGACGCCAACATTCTCGTTACGACCGGGGTCAAGCTGATCCCCCTGTGGTTGCCACACTACGAACCCCTTTTTATGCAAATGGGCACTGTCACCGACTCTGCCCAGTTGCCTGGGACAGACACCTTTTCCCAAATGTAAGCGACCAGGTCGGACAAGCGCTGACTGAGGACTTCACCCCCATCTTTGAACATTTCGGGTGGGAGGTCATCCGGACCAGAAGCTCGGTGACGCTTGAGAGGACATATGCAGTCGTAAATTTCCGAGGCTGTAGGTGATTCCATGTTCACCGTCCAGGGTTCTACGTCACCTGTGGGCTCCAGATGAGCACCAACTGGTGGCCATGACAATGGTTGTTCGAAGTACTTGGCCCACCGGCCGAGGTGTCCTTTATTCAAGATAGTCTCTCCTTTCCGATTTGCTCACTGGTTTTGCTCACTGGTGGTTTCCGGGAGCCAGTCGCACGGACCAACTGAAATGATCTTAGGGCATTACCGGCCTTCTGGGTTTCTTTCATTTCCTTTGCTTTCCGTGTCCACCACACTTCACGGTCAGTTCGCACGCTCACTTTCACTTGAAGTCTGATAATTCGTCACGTCAAGTTATGTTCGGGACCGGCTGGGATATTTCTCCGAGATTTAAGCAGTGCAACTGTTCGGTCATATATCCAGTGCTTGAGTGAGCCTAGTAGGGAATAGCCACAAGCAAAACTCCCAGTACTGTGCAAAGTGGTGGCAATCTCGTCCCAGTATGAATTCACATCTGATGGTGGAGTATTTGGAAGACTCTGGAAGGCGATTCTGGTAAATTCGTCTAATATTTGGATCTGCCAGTCTCTCATTTGCCAGGCGATTTTTCCGCACCTTAGGCGGCCTCGGAAAACGAAGAGAGAAGTGACTCCGGACGAGCGCATGGTCGGAATCCACAAATGTTTTCGAAAACGACCGGCAGTCATTTATCCGCGGCATCGGTAATTGATAGCAATGTAAGTGATTTGAGTTCGTGACCGGCACGCCGTTGGAAGACACCATGTGGCCAGACGACTTCGGCCATTCCGGAGGGTAGTGCTGCATATAAAACGCACTGTTGTCAGCACACAGCTGAAGTAATCGTTCATCATTGTCCGTGAGTGCCGAATCCAATCCGTCGACCGACTAACTGAGTCTCAGATGCGCTAAGCTTGCCCACTTATGAATTCAGATCTCCCACAACCTCAACGATATCTGAGAACTTAGCTCACTGTCACAGAGCATCCAGGGCGCCGTAAAACTTGGCTTTGATGGTGTCAGGGTTACAGTCATTTGGGGGGTAAGCGGACACGACAAGCAGACATCGATCAACTTCCCGCTTGTGAGACTCATTTACAGACGCTGCCAGACGAACCTCGCGGAGGTGACTATCAACGGGTATCCAGTCAAGCAAGGATCCTTCGCCCGGTCACTTACTACGATACCAAACCCTGTACATCCTGCCGCAGCACCCTTGAATCACCAGAGGTGCGTAGCCGGAAGCGAGTGGAGAGTAGAGTTAGCTCAACCACTGTGCTTGCATCTTGAATTCTTGTTTCTGAGACACAGCAAACATTAATTTCAATCGAGTCCAGTGTGAGAGCAAGAGCAGCTTGTTGATTTGCTTTCAGAGTGCGGGCACTGAAGGCGGCTAGATAGACTGGGCGTCTAGGCTTGAAGATTGATTTCGAGATGCGTGAAGATGTCGGCGCCGGATGACGCGCAGATGTTGCAGGACGAACGGAGTCACCAGTCCTAAGTGCTGGGCCTAGAAGGAGAGAGTTAATAATGGAATGGGGAGAGGGAGAAGAAAAAGTATGTGAAAGTGAAATAAGGGGGGCGTCAGCAGTAGTATGTTTTCGCTTATTCACCCTGCTGTATGCAGCAAGTAAGACGACCCGGCTGATGACACCACGCGACGACCGATATTGTATGAGTTTATTTGGATATGTGCAATTCATGGTTGTACGCGGGCTGGGACACTGCCAGGGCGCCCACACCTAGACAGGAGAACGATTAGTGACTCAAAAGACTGAACGCAAGGCAGCGGTGTTTGGCGGAAAATGCATGTACACTACCATTTTCGTAGAACAGATTGCTGCATATGTTCCAACCCCCAACCTGGAGGACCAGGAGACTGTGTTCGTCAGACCTCTAACCATTGACCAACCTGGTATGAGAGACTCTACGAGTGTCGCGCATACACCCCCCCCCGTCAGTATAGCTAGATGGGCCACCCGGGTACACAAGCCGTCACACCAGGGTAAAGTCCAGTATCTTCGTGACGGATCCAAAACACAAAAAGCCTTACCTCAGGCTGTAAATAACTGATGTGTAGGGAACACTTCAACGTAACCAGCTAGAGCGTAGTCTTAGACAAAGCGCACGATGATCAGGCGTTCTGCGTTTACCTCGGTCTCCTTAAGCAAAACAGGTAACCTTAAATTATTTTTCCTCATAAACAACAACACAAGGCGTAAGCCATACATAAGATTCTACGTAGATAGCATTGATACAGAATGAAACATTTAATAATGAGTAGAGAATATGTCAGGATCATTCATTGCATCAGAAGGCTAGAAAAAATTTTGTTAGAAGTCCCTTGTGATTTGAAAAATTATGGGTTTCTGTCGACATCGAAGAGTTAGAGGAAACCCAAGGACACAGGATTTATTTGACAGTTTCTGCGCTCTTCTGACAGCCAATTGGACAGGACGGTATGGATAAAAGAAATAACACACTTAGAGCGGAATGGCTATGTACAATTATTCCAATTATCGAGAGCGACACACGAACCATGTGCTAAAAGCAGCGAGGTGATAGCCTGACGGTTTTAGCTTCCACAGTGCATTAGACGAAGATTGTTTGGATATGGGGAGAGAGAAATCAATGAATATCAAGTTCTGTTTTGAGCTGATGATGTACATCGATTACAACTTCACACCTAGAATGTGCTGAGGCAACGGTGATTTTTCCAGTGGGCAAGAAAAGTAGCCTTTCCTCAGTCGGCATTATCCGTTTTGAAGAAAAGTCTCAAATGAATTCGTGACTCTGCTGAAATCCCTTTAGGCTACCACTCATTAAAGAGCTGTCCCCTCAGCGACTCCAGGCAAGGTTATCCGTCCTTTCTCATGCTCTTTAACTTTGGTATCGATATATTCATAGCGGACCCTAATAAACCAAAGCACGGGGGATTGAAATGCACCTGGGGCGTAAGGTCGCAAAAACCGAGTACTGGGATGACACAACCGTAGTCGGATCGGGCTCCAGAGGAATTCAGACAATATCACATAATCTAAATGGGTTAGTTGCACAAGTTGGTGTGCGCTTAACAACTGTAATGTGTAAACTGAAGAAATCGTTGAGACAAAAACAGAACCTTAGGTTTGCAGTTGAACATTTGATTAGGAGAAACCGGGACGACAGTCACGACAAAGTGACGTTAGCATGCCTGATGCCCGTAGAGTTCATAACATGTTTCATGCTATTTTACAAGCAAAAAATCCTAGTTACTTTGAGGCGTCTAACCAATATGTTGGGAGTGGTGAATCGTTTGTACTGAGGAAATAACTCACTCGATGAACAAGCTGCTAAGCTCTGATCTGGTCACGCCGTTTGAAGGTCGGCATGCTGTCTTCCCGGAGAAGTTTTTTGCACAGCCACTCAATGCATGAAAAACATAGGACCTAATTTTGGCTAGGTAGCGGAATACGAAAGACAACCAGGAAATGCAGTCTAGTTAGCAGCTGTCGTGTTCTCGGAATAACAGCTCGAGAAAAATCAGTGGTTAGTGGAGTTGAGAGATGAACTCTGATGTCCACAAAATGGTGCTAATGTACTCGAGTTAGATACTAAAGCGACTCAGGTTCCTTGGGGTATTATTGACCAAAGGATGCAAGCCGTTGTTGTGCACTCAGTCAGATTTCAGAGCAACGTTGAAGTTGACTTGGTTCTGTTCGTCAAACTCCACCAAAAAACGTTTCCCTTATGTTTCACATAATCTCTGCCATTTCTAATGATTTTCCTTTCGTCGTACACGTTGCAGCTGCGGAAAATGTGCAAAACGATATCATAAAGCAAATAATACTGTCCACATCCTCCTAAATGACCAAGAGGATCCAATGTCTTGTTTCATCAATACAACTACAGCTAATTCAGCTGTCTATCTACATAAACCGGCCAGCAATCTGAAGCACCTCAGAGGGTCACAAGGGGACTGAAACGCCTGAAGTGAGACTTCGCACGCTGAAGAAGGGAAACGCAGGCTGAGCCGCGGGGTTATTTCTGATATCCCATTTAAAGTAAACTATGTGGACTACGCATCGTCAAATAGCGAGGCAATGTCGTTCACAGAGTGACAAATGACACACCTCAGTGGTTAATACCACTAGCTTATTTTGACGGTTGAATTAGCAAGTGGGTGGCAGTCCCGTATTCAACTACTTGGATTTAACCTCTATTCAGGTATCATTTGTCAGGGAGACGCCAATCACTCATCGAAGATGATTTACGTTATTAATACACGCCGCAATTCCTACTGCCAAATATGCGCCATTATACAGTGCTTTGGTACATCTGTCTACGTAGGATAATAACAAGTAGCAACTTGGGAGCTATGGGTGAAACATGATGCGCACAATGTCCTTGCACCCGTTTTATGTATAGCGATCGCCGTTGAGGCGCTTCATTCCGTCCGTATTCTGTCATCATCTCAGACACGTTAGATGAAGCCGTCCGGTCAACTACAAGTGACGTATTATCTGTTTTGAAGAGTGCAGAATGTAGAACGTCTTAACCAGGTGCTTTGTTGCGCCGAAGCAATGAAATTTTACGTCGGACTTTCGTTGTCAACATGAAACCGGTGTGGACGCATCATTCGGTTTCATATGGTCCCCAAAAAGATTGAATTGATGGGAGCAGATGAACATCATAACTCACCATCATTGACAGCAGCACTGGATGATAACACTGTTGCTTCACTGCCGCACTAACATGCTAATTTATCTGAATAGAGAACGAATGACAGTGGGAGGACCTAGGACTAACCTGCCACAAAAATTCCAGGTCCCTACACCTCCAACACTCTGTCAGACAATTTGGATAAAAAAGGACAGCCTGGACGCCATTGACATTGGTATCCGTCATATCGTTCAGTGTTTTCAGCCAAGCACAGGGAGGGTCAGGTGGACCCTCATTGAAAGAGAACAGCATTAGCAGTTCTCAAGCTTTTCATAACATCCCTCATTTCCTTCCACCATGTCGGATTCTGTCCGACTCTAGGTGTCCGCCAATCCAAATAAGGTACGGGAAACAAAGCTCTTCTCCGCAGGCGGTGACTTAAGATGCGTAACGCACGGCCCAGTCAAGTAAGCTAACAGGGAAGGATGTTTGCTTTGAGGAAAGTCCCTGCTTCTTCAACACAGATCCGTTTCCGACCACTTCATTCAGAATTCGCTAGATCCAGCCAATTATGAGTCATTGGCGGTCAAAGACCTGAAAATATCTCATATACTCCGCCCTCAGTAACCGATTCTCACAGCCCACACTGAAGTCTGATACCGTGTCCTTTAAGATACAATGAGATGCCTTTTTGATGCCGCAAGTGGCACAAGTTTGCAAAAGTAACCCTGGCCTTTGAGTTTCGTGCGTTGACTCCGTCTGTCACACTACCACATAGCGTTCCACAACGTCCAGTGTCACTCCTCAAATTCTTAGAGGCATGTTCATAACCTGTATGTCCAACAGCGTGACTTTACGGATTGTGGGTGCGAAGCATATACTGAAGGACCGGATGACCTTAGTTATTCTAGTAATGCTTGGGCTTCCTGCCTTTTCAAAAACGAGAACAACGCCGTCTACATATTCCAGGTCGACAAGGTTCTCTGTGGGAGAGATGTGAATACTGGGGTTTCGGAGACCTTCCAGTGTTCACCTCACTAACTTATCAGTGACGAAATGTAAGAAAAGTATGGGAAGTGGGCACGCTTGTTGGATACCGGTGGTTGTAGGAAATCCTTTGGAGAGCTTCTCATAGATTCTCACGCGTCCAAAAATATGTGAATACAAACAGCTCGTAATATTCATGAACATCTGCGGTCAGCTGAACTGTCTTCGGGTGTTGATTGCCTAGCCAAAGACGGTGTTTCCATGAATGGACAGAAGTCCTATACTCTTAGAGGATCGTTTCTCTACTGTACGCACTTCCTTGGCCACTTGAATGAATTAAGTGGACTAGGGTGCGACCGTTCTTCGTGACAAAAATAGCAGTATTTATTTACCAGACCTTTACTGTCCACCAGCCCTCCGTTGATTCGTAGGATCTACACAATTCGGCGTTTGGGAGATCTGAGCGCACTACCATAGTCGTTTGTTGCTGGTTTACTTTTTCTGGCATCAATGGGAGCTGCCGATTGCGACCAGATCCAGTATTCACTGGAAGTGCAACAGAATTGGGCAGATAACTTTAAAAGCTGTGTGCTTGGGTTGCATTTCGGTTTTAAAATTGCCATCCAAATCTTCGGCGCTAAGATTGCTCCCGTCGAGTTTCTAAAGCTTTTCAGTCAACTCAACTCTATTCTGTTTGGCTCCAGATAGACTACAGGGACGCTTCGCAGCTGGTGAACTGGGAGACATTTCAACGACCGGTGATACTCGTGCCTGCACAATGCAGTATTCAGAGAGACGTTGTGTACCCCAAAATGAACGACACCCTGATACTGCAGCTCCCCACCGATAGCTCGTTACCACAGAGTACAAATGAGTCCAGGGTTGGTTTGCAGTTGGTGGCCTTCAAGTAACACGATGCCAGCGCTTGTGCTGAAAGTTGGTGTTGGCTAGAAATAAATGATTTTCACTGCATAACTGAAGAAGTAGCTATACATCACCTGTACAGTGAACGTCAACCTCGAATCGGCAGCCAAAATGGGCTTCCTCCAGACTAAGTCGGCGGACCTGGGTATTTTTATCACCTAGTAGAATCAAGATATATGCAACTTTTGCTGGCCGAAGCAGGTGTGACAAATTTCGATGGAAGCTTTCTTTCTCAACCTCAGGGCTGCCGTCTGTCACTGTACGCTGGGCGACAAAACACCGTTTACCACGCCGAGATGATTATTCACTGGAATCCAATCCAGTAAAACGCATTTGTCCCTGGGACTACGCACAACTCCTACGCCTCGGATACAGAGCCACTGCATCAGGATAACCAGACACCCAGAGTAAAGTGCGAGAAGTCTGGATCCGCACCGAATGGTTTAATGTGTGTGACCGAAATGGAGTTTCGTATGTGTTTGGGAGACACAGTACAAATCAATCGATGGAAAAAACACGGTTTGAGCAAAATACGTCCGTAGTCTAATCTGGCACACAGTGTGGACGTTAACTACCACAATGTGGAACGGATCCTTTGACCCTCTAGACACACAGCAAAGACTACGTGGCTGACAGCTAAATGAATTAAAAAGATTTGGTTGAGGAGTGTGTAAGCAAGGGTCAGTGAATGAAGGGCGAACGATACTTCCCGAGTGCCTGTCTTTATGAGATGTCTCAGCTCGAGTCATTGACTAAAAATTCGGACACAATGAAGTCGGGGGATGTATGGTTTTGCTCGAGGAACATTCCACTGGTACCTGACTCAAAGTCCGAACGGCGAAACAGCTGCTGTTAGAGCTAGCTTGAGAGACGTTTCCCGGAGATAGTGAGTCATAGTGACAGTCGGATTCATTAGGCTGTAGGGGGGGATGGCCTAGCCTGAGGGTGTAGAGAACAAGATAGATGCTCGACCCTTGATGTTGCTGCGCATAGCAGACGCGGTTGGAGCCGCATCAGATTCATGTCAGGTTTTTGTTTTTCGACTGTGTTGGATAATTCACCGGCGGTCACGGTCAACCGTTGGACTATCAAAGTGTTCGGCTGTTAAGGCCGACCTTTTCTAAAATTTCCTTCCATGGAGGAGACAACATACGATATGATTTACCGCAGCACAAATACTCGCTGTGCTTTGTCACATTGTCCCCCAGTGGACTTCCCGGTATGGTTGAAACTGGTAGGAAAATGAATTAGTAAGAGACACTGAAGGGGAATAACAAAAGTGCAAAAATCTGAGAAATGTCACTTCCAAGGGATTTCCGTAGAACACCGGATTAAAATCACAATTTACGACTTACTGTAGCAATATTTTTTGGAGCAACAGTGGACCTTTTTTCTGAATAGGATATTGTAAGCGATGTATGGCAAACGATACATCTGTTATACTCGCTCAGTCTGGAGAACGTCCGTCAGTATGTAACAGTCTGGCCCACCCGATTTATGTCTTATCTATGCTCCCTATATCTTACACAAATTATGGTACGCACACCCTTATAATTTTAAAAGTGTATGAGAAGTCGGCTTTGTATACAATACACCAATTGACTGACGAGAACGACCAAGGACTGCTCTCAATATGCAGTATGCATTTATGTCTTACATTGCAAACTTTAAGCAAATTGTTGCAGCAACCATGTTATTCGGTCAGGGGACTTATGAAAAACAATACCAATGAGATTAATGCAATCATGCGCAAAACAAGCGCAAAACTGGAATGATTTTAGACCAACTGAGCGACTGGCACATGAACAGATCGTTTTTGGAGACTTAATGGCAAAAGCGGCACTGCCGTAGAAACTAATCGATAAACTTAGTTAAAAGGGCTAGACACCGGTGTAGTACTGTTTCACATTTTTGCGGCGAACGGTTATTCGTGAGCCAAGTCGATTGAGACAGTTGTGAATATGCACAACACGCTGCAAACGAGGGCTTTACAATTTGGAATCCAACAATTCTCGAAAAGCGGCCACGCACGAAGGTACAGAGGATGCAGCTACCATTGACTCAATAAGAGATGACAAAAGTGAAGAAAGCACGAAACCGATGTTGTTCGACGACCGGATTGCACTGCGGATATTGTGAATATTGTTTTCAGTCACAAAAATACCAAGTGAACGATGAGCTAAGTGTCCGCGGTGTGAAGATACGGTCTGCGTGCCGTTTCGGTTTCGCCTAAGGTATGTAAGATGCATGGGTTTCAATCAAGGTCGGTAGGGGTTTTGCTGCCAGGTTTCACCCAATTTTTCTTAATGGAGTGCCGAAAATAAGCGCACTTCATAATCCCAAGCAGGCGCACGATATCCGACCTCTCTTCGTTCTTAACATTTTGATAACCGAGCTTTTTCTAAGCAAACCGACGGATTTGTGTACAACTGAAACAGCAGCGTGCAATGCCTGCTACTGTGTGTGACGATACAATCTGGGATCGATCGTAAGGTAGCGAATTTCGTGAACAACCTCACGAATTGCACAAACACTTCACAAACCAATAGGAGTCATGAGTTCTCGCAAGTAAATCGATAGAGTCCGATATTGGCTTTGACACAATCAAACTGTGCACCATAACACGGATGTCGAACAAACAACCAGCGTGTCGCTCCGGGGAGGCAAATCAAATAGGGTTGAGTTTCTGATACAATTCTCGAAAAAGACTGCAACAGCTAGGCAATAAAGTATGCAAAACTCCAGAGTAAATTAACTTCAAACAGGCTTGCGGAAGCCACTAGGAGGCACAACAAACTGACTGAATTCCAAAGATCACATGAGATAAACCACGGTCCTCCCACATTCCCGAGAACTATTGTTCGATAATAGACAAACGGGATCCACAGTTTGTGCAGAACATGTGAAAGCGAGGCCGACTGACACCCTAGCACCGGCACTAGCCACTTAAGCTAGTCGCCGTTGGCCAAGATGAGAACATTAGGAGATTAACACTCAAACTTGTCCCAGAATATTTTCTAGTCTAGAACAACACAATAGGTATGACAGTACTCTCAGATGCGTTCGATATTTATTGTGACAGAGACATTTTATGATCACTATAAATACAGCTTTATGGAAGTTACACGAGAACTATCATTGGCTATTGACGGTTTTGTGCACTCACAACACAGGAACAATGGTTAGCTAGGCAGTAAGTGGGACACCTCAACTCTCAGAGGAAGAGCACTCTGAAAATGTGTCAATCCAAAGTGGAGTCTGCAACAGCGTCCGTCACTGGCCACGAACCAGTGTGGGATGCCCTAAAACAGCCTCTTGATGGAGCTTTGGTGAAGAGATGGTTGAGGCAGATAAGCAGTCCCTCTATCGTGTTTTCCTAGCCACGTTTTATGAGACGTCAATCGTAACCTCGCAGCTGATAAGCCAGTTATTCAGACAGTTGATGTAAGCTTGGCATTTGCGTGAGCAGTTTCTATCATTCCTCGTTTTCGTTCAGATTATTCCCCATCAAACTGACAGATACGGCGGGGGAGATCAATTTTTATGTTCAACTGCGAAGATGCCGGGGTTAGAAGCAATGATTCGGTTAATGTCACTCATCATCGCACACACTTTCCAACGGATGATAACCTCTAATCCCCCCAGATTTTCCATCAAGATATGTTTTATGTGCGATACTAGATGCGTCAGGTTAGTCTTAGAGAAAAGAGTGAAAAACGCTTAGGTCAAAAACAGAGAGAAATCCCTAGACTGCGATGTTCAGACACTAACAAACTTTAACTGGTTCTTAGTCACCCAGTAACCAAGTTTAATCAATAAATACTAACAGTGGAAACATGAAGTAAAGGAAAATACTCGTGGCAAATTAGAGATACAATGGTTGGCGTCTGCTCCAACATATTTGTGTATAGCCAACGGTAGCAGTTCAGACACATTCAGATACATCGGTACGCAGTAACCACCCGAAGGGTGTTTCCAACAGAAATGTCAGTGCGTCAGGTTTTTCAAAGGAAGAGTACTTACACATGTTCCAACCTCCATTCTGGAGAATCAGGAAACTGTTGGTTTGACCTCTAACCGTTGACCAACCTGGTATGAAAGACTGAGTGCTACACAGACAGCCCCAGGGAGGCACGGAGGTGCACAAATTGTCACCTCACGATAAGATCCAGTGACGGAACTGTAGGACAAGCTCACAAAAGTGAGAAATATTCGAAAAGGTTTGGTTGTCATACGAAACGGAGCTAAAAAACAGACTAGTTCGGACGCCTTTTTAGATTACCGGTTTGCTTTATCTACCAGGTGTATTGTATCAGCTACTTCCTCCGATGCGTAGATATCTACCCCAGCTCCCAAAATCATCGGCGAACAAAACTGTGGTAGCTACAAGCACTGTACAGCAAGTACGCGGTTTTTACAGCTGGTGGTGATGACTGATGATGATTTGTGGAACTTTGAACAGTTGATTAGGCTGGTTCTCTCAAGAAACGAACAACCCGTTATTTACCCGACGTCTTTGCTCCTCGGAGTACTGTAACAACTTCGCCAAACAGAAACTTACTTCGTTATCTAAAGCCAGTGGGACTAATAAGTGTTACCATGTTTGCTAAATGGTCTTAGCTAGAAGTCTCATCGATTCCCTGAATGTTTAGTTGACCGGGTACATCAGCCATGGTGGCTCGGTCATGTAGATACTATGCTATCAATCATCACGGTAAGTTCCTTTTGTTTCATTGCACCTTTCATGCGTACATCAATGGGTGCAGCTTTTACTTAGGCATGAAAAACAAGTACAGGCCGGAACCATACCTGTAACACCAATGGGAAGGGTAGATCTAATATAGATTATGCCGATAGAAACAATCCGTCAGGGGAACAAAGATATCATGTAACCATGGTCATGGTGTTAGAACGTAATCAATTGGAACTGAAATGGCAATGAGCACCGACGGTAACAAGGGGTTTCAATGACTGGATTACATGTCATGGCGCATCACCAGAAGGGCGAAATAAAATGAAAGCTATAAGTCAGACTGAAAATTTTGAGGGATAATTGCCAAATTCTCCAAGGTGATTTCACGATCTTCATTTCTTTATACCAAAGACGGTTCTGACCGCACAATGGCTAATACGTGAACTTCTTAATTTGGTGCCAACTGTGGGAATGACACCTAGAGTGGAAACCACATAAACACGAGTTTCGGAAACTTCAGATAGGATGGAAAAGCGGAAGTATCATTTTTTCCAAAAAGAAATTAGTAATGTGTAAACGGAATGTGAGTCAAGACTAGCCTGAAGTCCCGTGAGGTATCATAATACTGTATCCTAGAAGGGCATTTCCAAACAGCAACGTTATCCGGTTTGCTAATGCCAGCGTCAATCATGGGGATACAGGAGATACACACTGTTGAGACGTTCAACCGTTGCCGACGCTCAGTTCTACTTAGCGACTTTCTAACTATTACGGAACCTGCATCGTGCCAAGTACTGGAGCAATTCAAATGAAACATAAGCGATCAGTTCGTCGAGGGTGATCGCGTGACCCGAAAATAACTGGAGACTAGGCGCTTAGGACATTTCAACTAAACAAAACTGTTTAGAAGTCCAGGGGCAGGAACCTGACTGTTGCTGGGAGAGAAAGTATGGGCCCCGGAGTGGTACCAATGCTTACGCAGATGGAGTAATAAAAATAGGCAAGCAAAAGTCTACTACGCTCTAAGGTTGAGCACTCTGTTTCAGTGTGCAAAACGTCCCAAAAGACGGTCGCAAATGTGGTGTCAAGGAGGAACCGAAGAGTGCAGCGAGAAACCATATCCTAACACGAGCTGTAAGCCTTGAGCGCATTGCGACTTGCTGACAGACACCTGATGTACAATCAAATGGTGAGGGAGAACTCACCGTTGTGATGAAACGAGATGGCATCTAGTATGTCCCTTCTTGTTTGCGACAGTACCTCTTTCCGCACGGAATCACATCGGAAGAAGGCGTAAACTTCGTTTACCAGTCGATACAGGGAGCTGGCCAAACGCGGAGAGGCAAGCTGGTAGTTTCGAGCTTTAACACTCCCATCATCTTCCAACAGATTCAAGGTCACGACACGAGAACTCGTGGTAATAGTTTGAACTCTGCAGTAGGGGAACCTGGATAGAAATTAAAAAATACTCGCGTTAGCCTAATGGAAAAGGGTGATACGGTTGGTGAAGACCATCATAGACAATTAAGTCAACGTATGAAAACGTGTCAACAATGCTATGCGGTTAGATAATTCCAATCTATTAACTCCCCTGTGGTTAAGCGACGGAGAAGTAAAGGACGACTGACAAGGTTAACTTGGCAACCATACAATGTTAAAGCAAAGACAAGTTAACAAAGAGCTAGTCATCTAATGCTTGCCTACAGTCATCTTTCTTCGATTCCTAGTTTGTCCTCTAGCCTCGTGCCTCCTTCAGTTGGCATGGCAGCTAGGCACCAAAAGGGTGGTACACTTGAACGACTTTGCTCCTCATCCAATTACAGAACTGAAAAGTTCCCATACACGTCTTTAATGTGATAGTCTGCTAAATTAAGCCATTTAGAACAAACGATCTGAAATGCACAGTGCAGGTCAAGTGTCTTTATCGAGTGATCAAAGTTATCTTGAGTGAAGCGGCCCAACAAGTGGGCAATGCGTCTGATGCTGATCGGATACCATGTATGGCCTCTCCAACAATTAGCGAGCTTAGCCAGGGCAACTAGATGAGATAAAGGGTTAGCATATTGGACAAACCAGTTTGAACGCAAACTGAATGGAGATCTAAACGTAACCCCCATGAATAGAACGAATTCACATTCGAACTCCGAAATGACTTGCATTGTTCAAGTTGCTGTCGCTGTTTCAGTGGAATGTCAATTATCGGCTCTATTTGACAACTTCAGAGTAGCAAAATGTAAGCGGTTTAAACAAAGCCAGGAGCACGCTATGCAGTGATCACATGTTCCGCGTATAATCAATGCTTGTCGAGTTGCATTTCTTCGTGGTCAAAGTTGATTTCGGCAAGATACCAGTGCCTACACAGTTGACTGTTAAATTCCTCAAGTAACTGAAACCACTGATTCGAGAAAGAAAGCTGTAACAGAAAAGTGCGGTGCGGAGGTCGTCCAAGAAAGACTATGAATGGCTTTGAGACAATACTGTTTTGGATGATGCATTCGTTTACTTCAAGTCCAGCCACGCAGAATTCGAAAAACGAAGTGAGACTGTGTCCTTCCAAATAAACCGAGTCGCTCCGACGCTGTTTGCTTAATCATTTTCATGGCTCTGAAAACCCAAATCCCGATTTCTCAGCTATTCACGTGTTACTAATTGGCCAAATGGATCGTATTTGGTCCGTCCAATTATTATACAACAAACACCGACCCAAGCCTAGACAGGAGAAGTCGAGATGCAGAGGTCGGGTTCGAACCACGAACCTTCCGGTCAGTAAATTGGCGCTCTATCTACTGAGCCATCTCGCCCCTTCCGATCAACTTGTGGGTCGGTTTCTTGCTGTTATCCCATGTAATTAGTTACTGTGCCCATATCGAAACAACCTACAAGCTTACCAAGTGCCGAAAGTGTCGGAAGCAAAGTGGTACCGTTGGAGGATTATGTATGCATGTTTGTTCAATCCACAGGAGATTCGTCACGGGCGTACAACACCCTACTCTGTCTGCGCTATCGTTATATGTGTTGCTTTTCAGCAACAGAGATTGTAGCCGTTTTTAAAGATTACTGTTTTTCACGTAATTTTGTGATACGTTGGCTTAGAGCCACAACATAAGCGACTTTACAAATACAATCATCTTGGAAATATAAATGTTATAGCCTCCAGAAGCGAATCGTGACTGAAGTGAAATCGAGTGCGTATAGCAGAGCCACACACAACCTTTTATCCAAATATTTACTGCGAGAATATTGAACAGGCCGAAGATCAAATTTTTGTACACAGAAATCCAGTGTACTCGGAAACTCTGCCCAATTACACTAACACAGAACACAATTGTCCTCTTCTCGTATTTTACGAAAAGATGCTATCGATACCATGTATTTACAAAACTTCGTGTTTTGATTGTAAAAATAAGCGGTAATATGCATGTCATGGAACAGAGAGGAAGTTGGTCGCAGACTCTGGTCCACATCGCTTGGATAATCTGGCCCACGGTGACTAGTGCACCACCTGCGACTCCGCATATCAGTAGATACATCGATACACACTTGGAGGAATTAGGTTTGGTCAGAAACAAACTTCATCATCACCGGTTCCAGATAGGCAAGCAGAACCCTCTCTTGTGAACTACGGTATTTGGAAAATAAATGCTCAACAATAATCGGTAACGTTTCTCTTGTTTGATATAAATATTTCAGGAAGATTGCTAGGAATCAGCATGCGGCCCACTATTGGTTTCACTCTATTTGAGGTTATTCATGTGGGCGTAATTCCCGTAAGCTAAGAGAAAAAACGATCCCTTACTTGAGCAGTAATATGGCTGGATGGTAACTTTTGAGTTCATATGCATACTGGGGCTGGACACTCGGTGGATTCCCCCGTATTCAATAGCATACCGATAATGTGCGGCGCACCAGATGCTTCGAGATCTCCTAGCACAGATATTCAGTAGGGTTTCCTTTCAGCATCCTGAACAGTGACAACACGATTACGGACCGGTGTTAGACTAACGCGCAAACGATTAGTGTTCTTTGACCATCAAATAAAGATGATTAGAAGTAATGTCTTTAAGCTTTAGCTCAGTTTTACACCGGAAGCAGTTAGATACTGTTCCTAGTTTACTAACTGCAGAGCTTACATTGTTAACTCTTTTATGTTCTATCTCGTGTGATGAGTATAGTTCGCACCACGTACGACAGATTCAGAATGATACACTCAGGTGCATTTGTAGGCGGTGAACGATTTCACGTACTTGAGGACACGTTGAAGTGGGAATGGTGCTAACGCATCGAAAACTCCAAACACGAAACCGTGGAATGAACTTGAAGCTGATAGATTTCGCCCACTATCAGAAATCTGCAACTCTGAGATCTACTGATTACCATGAAAACATAAACAATAAGGCGCACCGAGGACTTAATCAGGAAAGCCGATTTGTTAAACTGTATTCCGTTCAGTGTGCATCACATAAGCACGCTGCGAGTGAACGAGCGGTTTTCCAGTAAGTCAAAACGTGAACTGCCTATGGTAAGAAACAAAACCCTAAATCTACTTGATGAGACTTAAGGAAGGAGAAACTGGTCGTGAGTTATTGAGAAGTTTTCCGAACCCCTATGTGTAGTGTTCCCTGAGGAATATGCTGTGATATCTTGAATATCGTATCAAACGAAACATGAGGAGACCTTGGTGCAACACATTCAACTGAAAAATATCATGAACGAGAGATTCAGTTAGGATTCGGTTGAGTCTCCCGTTAAAACCCAACCAGCCTTCAAGTGATTTCATTTCACACATGCGTGCAATTTGGTTTCAAGCAGAAAATAAGGTTTAGGGAAAATCGGAGAATGCACCTATCTGATAAGTCTAAAAAGGGACAAAATCTGTCGTAAGTTGTCGGGGTTTTCAGCAACCTTATGAGTAATGTTTTCCGTGAAGAAATCTCTACCGTTTTTAGGCTCTTTACTCCTGGACCCCTTTGAACACAATGAGTGTGAGCTGAACAAAGTTTTAAAACAAAAAAACCTTCCAGTCATGGCATACTGCTATCTATCAGCAAGCAGGAAGCCTATACCTAGACAAGATTGACTGACAAGTTGCATGTCTTACCCTAAATTGTGCACCATTTCAAGCTGAGTATGGGCTTTCTGAGGATAAACCAGGAGTATCGCTCTCACTACTGGAAAGGAACAAATATGTTGACGTTTCTTGCACAAGTCATAATATTTTCAGCTTGCTTATGCGGACAATAAGTGTATTCCTGCACCGGAATTACAATACGGTACAATTTTGTGCGCGAAGGCATACACAAGACCTGTGCTGCTGCCGTTATTCAAATTGCTAACGCGTTTTATCTGAGAATCATTGCATTTACTCATCCACCTGCAGCTGAGCTTGTGGATACATTAGTACGATTGGCATGAGAGCAAAGCTCGAAAGATCCCGTCTCATGTCAGCTGACCTGAAATCAACCCTGATCGAATCCAGGGTCACACAATCGATCGTCAGGCATGTAATCAAAATAGGACATAGAGCTGAACCCAAATCATCGTCCCAGGTCTTGGCACGGAATAAACGGCCAGAGACTGAAGTCCATTAAAGCCATATTGATTAGTTGCTTTAAGCCCCTCATCCGCGCCCAGAAGGCTCTGAGGGTTACGGGGTGGCTGCTTTAGTTTTATTGATCGGTCACGTTGTTCCAGGCCTATATAAATTCTGCAAACGTAACTGTATAACGTCTTCCACACTGTTTTATACGCTTTGCGGCGAGTGAGTGTACAAAATGAGTTCAACCCGCGACTCTGTTGTTCTTACTGGCTTGTCCAAGTTGATTAGGGGATCTCAATGCCTTAAACTCCCTCTGAAAACCCTTTGACCCTTGCAACCCCAAGAAAAGAAAAAATAGACGACAGGACTATCAACCACAAACCGCACAGGCTGACAACGCCAGTGTAAGCGTGTAGGAAACGAGTAGGTTGCTAAAGTTCCAAGACAATTTAAATCACTTACCACTTTTTAATGAAATGCCGACGGTTAGAACACACCTAGAAAAACTTAACATGATCATTAAATGTTGTTTCCAAGTTATATGTTAGTTGGATGATATTGAAACTTTAACTCAAACACAAGGTTTAGTGAAAGGGGAACAGGATAACGTACTATCGACGTAACTAAAAAGAAAGCATTTCAACGTCGCGTTGTAACCAATAAATAACGGCAAAGACAAATAAACGTATAAGTAAGCGGAACGCTACCGCAAAACTACGCGGTATTCACGAGTGACACTTAAACACAATACGCATCAAAGTTCAGAAATGCAACATAGGAGAAGATAACGCTAGTGGCAGAAATAGGTGAGTCTATTGCTTGGCACTAAAGATCCAAGATAAAATCAGAGCACCACAAACAAAGACAGGTGGATAGCCGTCAGCTTGGATAGGTCATAAACCAATCTGATATTAACTCATTACAAAGACTCTGGATTCCACCAGGAGCAATTCATAACAAGTTAGGTAGTGCCTGTCGGCCAGAGAAGCGTGAAACGATGTGGTTTACAAGTGAATTTATCTGTGTAGGACATAGTTGCATGCGGTTTCTGATACCACCAAACCACCCGAGCTTAGACACATGGTCGATCAGGGTCCATTGTCAAAGCCTTGGAAGCAAAAGTTCGACCTCAAATGCAATGACTGGTATAAGGCTCCTACAATAGTTCCCTCTCAAAGAACAAGTCGCCACAGCTGTTAAAATCACTGAATGGAAGACAAGAAGGCAGTGGCAATGTTTTGGAATATAGGTAGCTCGGGTGCGCTGCTTGGTTGTTGGTCTGTTCGCCGAGCTCGGCAGTTGGATTGCAAACGTTTCATCACCAATCGAGGTGACATCGTGACACCTCGATTGGTGATGAAACGTTTGCAATCCAACTGCCAAGCTAGGCGAACAGACCAACAACCAACAAGAAGGCAGGGTTTATCGGATTATTAAGTGGATGGACACTCTACAGTATACGTAAGTAGGTCACTGGGATATACAAGCCGTTGAGAGTCCCAAACGGTGTTCACTCCGTATCATAATAAGAGTGAGATTTGGCTACAGTCAGTAGGATCTTGCTAGGTAGGCAGTATAAATCAATTGATCTTCCTGCCCGTGCACGCAGTTAGCAATCAGACACAGATATGACTAGATGGGATTTTCTTTTCAGTAAAACGACAGCCCGGAGATTTCGGCATCTACCGTCACAAATTCTAGTGTTGCTGCAAAGACGGTTGTGCCGGGGATAAAGACAACCGGAACAATCCGAAGTTCATATCTACGATCAGGAACCGTAAGCAACCTGTCTGGAGTGTAAGCTGTGAAAGCGCATGAAACATGTGACAGAATCGGCCATGGTCTTTTGATAGGCTTCTGATACCAAAACCGCATGACGTTCTCAACGAACGACTTTACATTCACTCACATCAACCTCATCATCAACTCTTGGGAAAATAATCCACCTTCCTGACCAATTAATTGTATCGTATACGGTTTCATAAGACAGAAATCCGAACATAGTTGTCCGAAATCAGGTCATATCCTGGGCAATCTTCTGTTAGCCTATTCACCTATCTCAGCAAGTTAGGACATCGGTGTCCCGTTCCACATGCCTTTAAGCAATGCATAAGGAAAATCAATTTTTTGACTGGAAATTTCATAACTCGCTCAGAACGAGTGGGAAGTATCTTCGAAAGTCAGGACACAAATTAGACTTGATTTTTTAGTGACTTATCGGTCATTCAGCCGTTAGCGTCCAAGTTAAAAAGATGTGGCTGCATAATTAGCTTATCATTTATTTTACGTTCTTCTTGATGGAGGTAACAATACCATGATCACTAGCTGTAAAAACAGCGTACTTGTTGTACAGTGGTTATAGCTGCCACAGTTTTATTCGCCGATGCCCTGAGGAAGTAGGGGTAGATAGCTATGGATTGGAGGTGGCAGCTGAGACGAAATTCATGTTTCCAACCTCCTAATAATGACCGGTTCTGGCGCGGAGCGAGCAAATTATACGTAAAAATGGCTTGTCACAGAACCATTGGCGTTTTGTACAATCACATCAAACTCGAACAGGCTGGATGACAGAAGCGGTTGCATTGCCTTGTTTTTTTTTGTGATGAACCTGATCACTAGAAGATCCAGGTGGTCCCACGGGATATTAAGCTTCATCGGAAACTTTTGCGGTTGCCATAAACACTCGGAATTTCGGGATTTTTCTTGGTTGTTTGTGTTCCACGTCTGATGAACCTATTCACAGATGGTGGCGAAGTTGAGACTGGTATTTTGGAAAGGGATGAGCGGTCCGCAGGATGGTGGTAATCGTAGGAAATCAGTAGACACAACTAGTTTGCTGACCATGCAGCATGATTTGCTGCATCAGTCACAGGTTCAGACCGTCTCAGACAATATGGAGGCGAATGGAAACGAAATAATACTTTACCGAGAAGGTTGACTCGTCTATTGTAACTAGTCAGATAGGCAATCGACAAATCGGTTTAAATGTGGGTAGAGTTCCTACTCACGTCGTAATGCCTGTTGCGCATGTGATACCGTATTCAAATAGGGAATCTGACCTGTCTCCGGATCCTGCTGCTCACTAAAACATCGATTGTTCTTGATATTCTTCATCTGCTTAGCTGAAGTATGAGACCACGTCATGATGTGCTTCGGCAACAAAACCATCAAACCAGTATTTTTGGATTTCTACGTTACTTCCGTGATGCTTTCCTCGGGATAGGCCGGTTCACCTACAACAGCGTCCGCCTGCCCCTTCTGTGGCGCCGTAGTCGTGTGGCTGAGTCGGTATCACAATATGGCACTTTTAAACCATTTCTGCTGGTTCTATCTGATGATAGTGATAGCTAATGATTGATGCTGATAGCTAAGGGTATTAAAAGCATCAGACACAATATACAAATGATAACTATAAGCTTCGGTTCGTGGGGCAGTGCCTGAATAACGATTGCCCCACTCACATGATGCGTCAGTAGTGAAATACAGATAAAGAGTACAACGTGAGTGGTGTCAACGTATAATTGCGTGGCTCAGGCGAAGTCAGCCGATGTGTGTAAAATCAGCACTGCTTGAAGTGTGACCGACAGAAGCACCCAAAGTTTATTCAGTCACAAATAGAAAGTTGAAAGCGCGTATGGACAAACGATACACGACTGCCCAGGAGTACAGAACTACTGAGGTAGATTGTACCGGAAGTCAGGCAGTGAGTGGAATCTTGAAACATTCAGTAAAAATAACTCTACAATTCAACTGGACGCTGTAGAGGATACTGCTGGTCGGTTTCCCATCGCGCGTGAACCTTAGGTGAACCTAGTGTGTTCGGTAAGAGAACGAAGCAATATAAAGTGCCAGGCTGCTACAAGAGTCAGGATTTCCGTTTCTTCATGTGTCGAGTCATGTCGTGCGTATCCAACAGACGTAACTGTATAATCATTCGAGCGCTCACACGATGGTTCGCAGATGACTCAGTGTTTTCAAGCAGCTCTTCAAGTACAATTTTACTCCGTGTTCCCATACTGAGACCATAAGTAATGAGTTTTGACTGCGTATAAGAATGCCTTGCCATAACACAGCTGAAATAGACCACATCGTTTTATTCAGATTATCCAGTCTACAAGTGCCAATCTTATACGTTTTACACGGTCATGGTACCATGTGTACCATCTTGATACTTATACAAACCTGGAATAAGATTACGAGAATACCAGACTTGTGGCACTACTGTCTTGATTACCACCGATAACTATAGGCCATGGTATGGATTTATTCGATCGCACCTCTTCATTGACTCGAAAATCCAGTTACATTTGATTCCTCAGCGGACTGTGTTCCGAACATACCAAGTTTTCAGGTCGTTCTTGTATGAAAAGAAAGCCTGCATGCGTTACATTGGTGAAAGTTTTCGCAACCCTGGAAGTTGCTTCGCAGGGATACTTCACTTGACAAACTGCTCGTAATTATTTTCTTCACGAGAATATTGGTCTGTTGAAGACAGTTTTGCCCAACCAGCGTTCGCATCACATGTAAAGACGGAAGACTAGGTCAATTATACACACGCCTTCACGGAAGTATTTCCATTGCAAGCAGCACTTTTTGAAATCTATTTTAGCATCACTCCACTGTCTGGATTTAGAAAAGACAAGTGCCGCACTGTTTTTCTGCAAACAAAACCCTTCAAGGAATGTCAGAATATTTATTCGACGGGGGTATTTCGTCTTGGAAAAAGATGCAGAAATGTACCATCATCATCATGGCTTTTTCTAAACGTCCAAAGAATATTCAGTTGTCTATGCCTATTTCGACGTCTTCCCTATACCTTTTGATAAATAGTTGGAAGTTTGAATTGTATAATACTTTCGACACAACCCCAGTCTGTTTGCCATTCGCCTACGATATTTTGCTAGCCATATTGCAGTGTGAGTAATATCAACTAGGCGGCGGATATGCTTTGTCGCTTTCGCTTCGCTGGTTCTCTGCCGTGCATATCAGTGTATGCCATAATGAGTAACCCTGGACGTGGCCTGGTACACTACTACACATCATCTTAATTAGCGCAACGCGACATAAGTACTTGTGTTCTCTTGGCTCGCGGCTGCTTGTGTGAGCCTCTATGGCGTTGCTTCGTGGATCGTTGTCAACGAAGTTTGGGTGGAGTTACCAGTCTTGGTCAATTACCCCCCTAAAGGCTGGAGCTTGCCCAGTTGTCTTTCAAGTGTCATCAAGATTGCCAACGCCGGCCAGTTGCTATACGTGCCACCTGTCGCCGCGTCAAACGAATCGGGTTCTGGTTGTGATGTATACAACCGCTGGAGCGACTAGCTAATTGTGTGATCCTCGCAGGTGACTGGTCTCGTAAGTGCTGATGGAATATTCGTGAAATAGGATTGCAACATTCAATGGAACTTCTTTCATCCAGTGACACGGACAACTTCAAAGCTACCGTGTTTCGCGTCAACGGACCATGTGGCTTGCGACGGTCATTCTGACAAGAACCTGGCCTAACCATGTCATTTTGCTCAATGCAGTTCTGCACCCACACCGGGCCGCTGGTCTCCACCATGGTACTCTAGACATTAAGCAGATAGGTACCAAAAAATAAGCGAAACCACTGTCCATCACTTTCACTTCTATCGAAAACCTTCGCCGGTTCGTCGAAGTATAACACATGCGGATGGCAAACTAGCTGATCAGTATCACGATGCTTCTGTGCAGGTACCTATCGAAGTTGCACTATTACCGCAACAGCGACAGGGACTAGAGGGACAACGGCTCAAGTCCGAAGAATTGGTTCACTGAGTTACGGAACCTTCATCCACCGTGCACAAGGTCAAAACAGGCAACAAAATAAGACCGCAACATCGATTATGGCTCTGGTGTTTTTATGATACCATCAGGCGGCACAAATGACCAGCGCCAAGTTGCATCTCCCATGGGCCTGGTCACACATACTTCGATTCGACTGATCAACGGCGCTGACGTGGTGTCAGTTTGTCTGTCAAGGGCAGAGTTTACACTACGGCAGTGCGATCCGTACTGCTTTATGGATCAGAAACGTAGCCTCTACACACAGAGGACATACGAAAGTTTTCAGTGTCTGACCATCGGTGTCTCCGAAGCATTGGTGGGGTCTGGTGGGAACATTGGATTAGCAATGATGAGGTGTGCCAGATGGTTTTAGGAAAAATGAACTCTCCCACGATAGACAAATTACTCACGCTTCATAGGTTACGCTAGTTAGGGCATGTACTCTGCATGTCAGAGGACCGTCTGCCTCCAAGAGCTCTTTTCGCCCAGCCGTGTGCTGAATGGAAGCGAGCAAGAGGTTAACAGTGTATGACCTGGCACCGAAGCATGAAAACACTAACACTGCCGCCTCTCTGGATGGGGACCCCGGGACTCAACTCACCAATGGTTAATGACACGACCAGAATTGGCCCAATCGTGCAGTCAGTGGGGCTTATGCATCAAAGTTATCGCCTGCAATGCGTACCCACGCAGTTCCAAAACTAACTTAACATGTCGTCGCCTCCAACGCTCGGCTGTGTCCCACAATTCTCCACTTTCCGGTGATCGAAACTGTAGCAGCTGAAACCAATGTACCCATGGTATACGGTTTATAGTTGATAAATTGATTGATGAATAAAGGAAATGGGAACAAGGTTTCCACATAGGATATTTCACCTGTCTGGGTAACCATGGTATATCCTCAGATAGACGAGGATGTTTTGAAGAGCGTGATTTAATTGTGACAGCGGCAGCTTAGTTAAATGACCGGTGTCGGCTAATGGTGAATGCACCATAATTTTGGAGAGTAACTCGGCGATTTTTGAAGCTAACAAGAGGCTCCGCTTTGGTTCTAGGGGGAGACGAAATGGAATTCAATGAAAGAATCGCATGCTGCGAAAATAGTCTCGACAGAAGCGTTCCCTGTTGCGGGATACCGGAGATTAATGCTGCGTTAGTGTAATTGTTGGGGGAGAATCTTGTCTGGAGAATAAGCTCAACGCTCCCGTGTTTGGTCTTTTGATAAAAACATAATGAAAATTAAACCTTCCAACCATGAGATATTTAGGAAATATTTTACAGGTCTGTACCATCTGCAATTCAGTTGATGATCATATCTACGAGCAATGAAATGACTGTCAAACATGACCTATGGTAACAACAAACGTCTTACTTGCATTTGTTTTCGAACTGCTTCCCATGCCTATAGAATTGTATGGATTGGGAAGAAATATCGCTAGCATCTGACATCTAACATGAGAATGCTGGCTCATAAGAGTTTAAGTGAGCAGAATGCGTGGTACAGGATCGAGAATGTGGTGAAAATTGTCATTTCAACCTCAGTACAACCACTAAGATTTCGAGTTCAGTTCACGTAATATCAAGTACATTCCTGTCATCTGACATTTCGACTTGTTCCCAACGAATAAAAGTAAAGCACCAATAGGCGGACGTTGGCTGCCACTGACCATTGGAGGGTTAAACACACGAGTAGCGTGCAAAAAGCAAGCAATTAAATGACCAGAATTAACAGTGACTTCACTCATAGTTGCATTAGTATCTACACGGCGGTATGACGGCAGCACATTATGTAGATGCCCAGTTTCGAAGAAGCACAAAAATACGGTTCCCTAACCTACAGTGGAGTTGAATAATATCCAGCGTAACATATGGAGCATCCGCTCAGTATTGAAAAAGGGTAAAGTTCCGAAATTGTGAACAAAGCGGGATAATCAAGGGATTTGCGAAACACTGGCTCACACAGTCTGTGGGTGTAGAAATACTCCTGATAAGAGAGGAATGCTGGAGGAATGCCTAGAGTCTTCTTCTTTCTGTTTAGTGCGTTACATGTATAATAAGGACAGTATTATCCAGTTCCGGACAGCCCAGGGGTTGAAGTGCTCATGAAACTTGCTCATAGACAAGAGTTATGCTAATGCCAAATATATCAGATCCTTCAACCAAACAAACTAACCTGGAAACCCAGAATAATTTGTCTTAAATTTGGCGTGTAGACTAGAAGGACACTTTTCAGGAATGGGTGGACCTTTAACCAAGCTAAACAAAAAAAGGAACAATTCATCAACTTGACAAGCTTTTAAAGTTGTGAGGGGTGTACAAGCAACAAACTTCCGAAATCTCAAGGATTGACAGCGACCTTCTCAAATAACCAGTACACGTAATACCGTGATGACCGCTCGCCTGTACGGTCCGACATAGGGTTTGACGCGCCGCGTCTGTTTAGGAATCTACATTATAGGTCAGGGAGATTTTCCTCCAGAATATTGACGATTTTTCGAAATATTTATAGCTTGGATGAGCTTGCTCGCTGTCGGTCAGGCGGATGTCGCCGAGCTTGGCTTCCAAACTAAGTACGTGTGAAGCTACAGACCTGTAGGCAATTTCCTGTAACTGTCATCGATCGACCGATCGAGTTTTGCCGAGGGCAGCTAAGTTCATGACACAGCGTATCAGTATCTTGGCAGCGAGGGCTGTGTACTTGTCGAGTCTGTCGATCCCAACCCTGACATGATGAGTTCTAACGTTTCAGATTCCGAGTCAAAGTTTGCGTGCTTTCGATCTTTTTTGTTTGTGCTAATTGGTACCATTTTTAAATCTCTAGTACCTTTTGGCTGGTAATGATCCTTTGGCACAACGATCCGAGCCAAAATCCAATGCCCGAGTCATTTTATTGCGGATGCCAAAGACCCAAGTGTCAGACACAACTGGCTAGGGAGTTCTGGTCTAGACCGATAAGGCAGGGGGTAGGACATAATCGTCTGACGCCAAATGTTGCTGAGCGCCATACTGGACCCTGATTTTAGAAGTATTTGGACGGATCATAGCTTCTGGCGGTTGTAGGAGTAGTGTATGACGATTGCGTATGGAATCAAAATGTTTCACCCAAGAATCTAATAGCCACTGAATGTTTGTAGTCTTCCATCAGGCTCGCATTCAGCATTACTTCCTCACCACCGGTCGATTGGATTAAATGCAATAAAATAATACTGTTACCGGCCGCCCAGCCCCCCTCAGCCTCTTTGTTTTGCCCAATACACAGGCTCCTCCCTCTTTCAGTACGCCCAAACGAATAATTTGTATGGTTTTTCTTCCCATTAGAAGGAAAGAGGACGGGATACTAAAGGATTGCTTATAAAAAACCATTCCAAGCTATCCGCACTGCACTAGTGTAGTTGGAGTACCTGAAATCATCGGTCTCAGTAAGTTGACGACCAGAATATATTGAATAGTCTTCGTCCAGATTATTGAGCGTATGGTTGTCCAACTCTAGAGCCACATACACTGAAATCCTTCTGGATGGCTTGCGGTTCCACCCTAAGAATATCAGTTTTGCTATTTTTCCGGGTGGACTCAGCTGATTTTCACGGAGGCGTATTCAGGAATTTGTGCATACCATGGCATCCACTGAGTACAGAAAGGCGCTTCCGCAGAAGCAACATTCTTCAACAGAGTTTCTCCATCCATAAAGTAGGGCGAAGTGGTAAAAAAGGCCAGCGCCCCGGTAATGTGTGGTGAATGCCAAGCTACGTGACGCGGTTTACAACATCTGACGCGTGAAACGTAAAGAAAAAAACGGACCAGGAGCCGTTGAAACGTCCACTGACTGCGTCCCTTGTACCTTCCTTTTAGGGCGTCACTGTGCTCCTTGACAATCTGTTGGACGAAGTGACAGCGGCGAGTTTCCCGTTCGATATCTGTATAATTTATTTAGGTCTTTGAAAGAAAGAGACCATTTTACATGACTGCGATGAGTCGAGGGCAGTGCTCATCTTCAAAACAGCCTTCGACGTTAATGTTGTGGCCACAGACGTATCAGTTTTGCTTGCGTTGAAACCAGACCTTCGGATGTCACTTATTTTTCGGCGTGAACCTCGAGCATCAAGCAAGATTTCGACGGGGTGGAAGCTACACTGATCATGTTTTCACATTCGCCGGATGTTAGAGAAGCGTCATATGTATACATGATCACAATCTTCATATTCCTTGACTTCAAGGGTGCGTTTGATTCTCTCAAAAGGTCACTGATTCTAAGTACGCTTGCTCAACAGAGAATGCCCTTGTAGTTCGTGAAGATAATCTGGTCCTTATATCCACGTACTCTCAGGCCTGTGAGAGGTCATGAGGAGTTCTGTAAATGCTTCCATACAAAACGTGGCGTCCATTTTTCGTTCAAATTTGCCGTCGGTAAACTAATAAAGTAAATAATGGATGGCCTTCAAAATTTCTGTGTCCAAATCGTTACCGATGAGAACCCTGCCTATCTGCTGTATGCAGAGGAAGACGAAACACAAGCACTGTTTTATCAACTGACCATCATCATATCATCTTTTGGCGTGTGCTTTGCATCCATAAAATACAATCATATTTCAGAGCGTGCAGTCTCAAAACATATGCCCTTCAAATTAAGGGGAAGTACCGAAGGCTGTGGGGAATTTCACATAGCTCAGACAGGGATGTGTGTCTGATAAAGTCAGTGCACGAATCTTAAACGCCCAAATCACATTTGCCAATTTGCCTCACCTGTGCGTCAAAGACATCACTGGGTTTCAAGGGAGGTATGTGCCAGACTACAGTGTGCGGTCTCAAGACATGGCCTCTGTGGGCAGATGGTGTAAAGCTCACTCAGATTACTGACCATTGATGTCTCAAGTGTTTTTGGTATCGGATGGATTCGGTGTGGTAATTAGAAAACGGTTGTTTAGTCGTGTCTCAGGTAGTCCAGTCGTGGAAACATACAGTAACATCAAATGCGGTTACACGGCCATGCACCATGCACGCCAATCACGCTCTATGGAAACGAGTGCTTTCCTACGTACCTTTTACAGAATAACGCGAACTGCGAGGTGTGTTGGCAGGAGAATGTGAAAAAAACTACAAGGGGTTAGGGTGTTGTTGATGCGGTTCACCTTCCAGCATGGGGTCCCAATGACTCTCCTTGCGCTTGGCTGAAGACGTTACAGGGAATAGCGGTTAACCAGTGTCAATGGGGTTCGCTCTGTCCTTTCTTTTCCAGGTTGTCTGATTGCGCGTTTGGATGTGCGGCTATCCCAGAATGTTTACGTTAGGCTGGCATCAGGTCCCTCCTGCATCCCGTTTTTGAACTTTATGGCTTTAGACATAATTGAATAAATCTGTGGATATATGGCAGTGCAGCATCAGTATCAACACTGCGTTTATGTTTCCGGTGATGATGACCCGATTAAGGCCGGCAATCAAGGATGCTTAGCACATTTTCATCAAAACCCATGCCCATGGGCAGCAGTTCATCTCTCACAAAGTGGGTGAAACTTGTCGTGTTGCGAAGACCTTCGCACCTCGGTAATCCCTGAAAGACACCGGAGGATGCGCATGCGGTATCCGGAGTTCCTCCTACCAGGTACGTTAGTGGACAGAGGCCTGACAAATACAGTCTCTTGAACTTACAAATCTGGGGTTGTAGCACGTATGAAAATTATTCTCCAGTTGTTAGATTGTTCTTGTAGTCGTACGCCGTATACCACAACTTTCCGGCCAGATCATGGAGACAAAGACCCTGGTTAAAGGTTCTAGTCGTCGTCCTGTCTATGTTTGGAGTCCCTCAAAGTATCTAAGACCACACACAAACACGAAGTACGCAAGTATCTCTAAACTACATCAGCCGTGTCGCATTCTTTGCAGCATAAAGCTGGGCGGATAAGCAAAAACTTTTCCACTGTATCGGTTGACATTCACAACCCAATCAGCAGACACGTTAATCAGGCAGCCAGGGTAGTGACTGATTGAGTGCCATGACTGATATCTGCCAATTCGCACTCACTATTCATACTTAGCTCTCTTATTGCTATGGTAGCAGTTGTCGAGTGAACTCCTAAGCAAACAAACGATCAAACTGCTCTGAGACTGACTCTGCATACTTTGCCAGTAGACGCTTGCTGCATTCCGGAAACTCGAAAACAAGACCAATGTACGGTGAATGAGCTTGAGGTACCTTTACTCTCCAGCCGCTACCGACTACAGACATCAGGTGACTTTTAGCTGCTGCTGCGTGTTGCGCCGGATTTGGGTTAGTCGTGCGCACGCAAGTTTGCTCTTTACTCCTTACTCGATTTGGTAGTAACAAACAGCCAGATGTGTGAGCCGCTTGACAATTCACACCCACGAGCACTCGTGTCGGTCAAAATAGTATGATGTCTACTTATGCAATGACTGATTGCAGGTCCAATTCAACTCCCCATCAAGACTTTACCACTTCTCTGTCCAGCAAAAAGAGTAGATAAAGTCCTAATAAAGGAAAGGTGGAGCACCTCAGCTTGAAGACAGATAGGCCTTGGGTATGTGTTTCTTCTGAACACAAAACGTTATGACAATGGCCGGTGTGTTTTTCAACCTCGTACCGACCATCAGTCTTTGAGTAGTAATGACCTCAGAAATAGTAAGCGATCTAAAGAATTCGCAGTTTGGATGCTCACAGAGGCCGCGGCTCACAAGCGTACAGCAAAACGGCCTGTATGGTAGCTTTAAACACACGTCCTCTAAAATTCAGGGACATGCTGCTTTGTTACCATAATTGTTTCAAGATCCCATACGCGAACCGAGTCATAGAAATTCGTACATCGACCTCGTATGTCATCGGAACTTCCAAAATACGAGGAACGCTGCACAGCTTCGAGTGAACCTCCTTGAATCGCAAGTGCTGTGTTCAGTGGCTGCATTCCCATGAGCATGACCTTGAACTTAGTGGGTGCAGAGTGCGTGCTAAAGGGTGGGATAACTTCGGTCGGTTCATCCAAAAGCACATGTGCCATCTTTTCTCTTTCAAAGTAAAGAAAGATGTCGTTTGAATACCCCAGATCGACAAGGTTCTTGTGACAACTACTTGAAAACCAGCACTTCGAAAACCTGTTGTTCGACTCAGTATGTCGTCGAACATGTCAAACACCGTTCTGTAAACGGATGCTTTTGGGGAGCTCCCTGTATACTTTCACACGTCATTTGCTATTCGACGATTTATTTTTCAAATAATGCATTTGAAAGTTAGTGTTTGGAGTGGCCCCTGTGTTTTGGCATAAGTTCTTCGCCTTCAGCTCGTTTTCAGTATTCTTAGTGTCTTTATGATTTTCAATCATCTGTCTTTTTGAAACTTCAACTCTAGAGCTTGAGATAGTTGATCGGATTACCTACCTTGGTAGCTGCATCAGTCGCGACTGAACCGTGTAAGCTGCACGTATCAGCACATCGCGGGAAATTTTTCCAACCCGCACCGATTGCGGTGTCAAAAGCGCATGTCACCGTTTATATAAGACAGCCTTATGTGTCTTAATTCATGACTGCTACACTCGGCTACTTTGATCTGGAGGCCAAAAAATACCTCCAAAGAACTGTTCACCGTGCCATCCTAGCGTAACGGAAATTAACCGGTTACAATGTGTAAGAAGCAAGCCGACGCATAAGTATATACTTGGCAACAACATATAATCATTGAAGGGACTAGATATACAATACGCATATTAGACCAATTTCTAGCAAAAAAGACTGTTTTCTATCTGAAACCATGCTTGAAGAAATAGCCTAGGACGACCCTTAGCAACGCAAAATAAAAGTAGCTACAGCCAAAATGAATGCTGTAAAATCTTTGCGTTCTCACAGCTAGGATTCACGTGATTAACTTTCAAGTGGTTAGGAACCATGAAGAGTACAACGTTCAACAAAGTCCAGTAATAGACATGCTGTTGCCCCTCTGACAGACAGCTAAGCTAAAGTTTGACCGACATTTCACGTCGACTTTGTAGCGTAAGTTTCGCAAGGGATGGCATTTTACTCTAACATGAGGCACAAATGTATTTATTTCATTCTTTCATGAAGGTGGAGACGCTTTTTTATCGGTCGTTTGTCCGAATGAAATATGGCCCCTAAAATAAAATCCCCACTTTTTGTCGTAACTGCACGGTAGCTGTGAAGCAGCTGTATCCCACTCGATGATTAGGATTACGTTCAAACTTTTCAACATCTCAACGTATCCAAAAGTAGTGCACAGGCTTACACTGATGGTTTGAGAATAAACTGTGACTAACGCTCCTAGACAGATGACTATTGGCTTTAGCTGGAGCGCCAAAAATCAGCAGAGGAAACGCTGTCACGACAAGACATGTGTTCCGCAGTAGAGACAATCTGCGACGCAGATCGTCTGGAAGCATTTAGAGAGGAGCTGAAAATGATCAGACCAAACGATTTTCATGCTGAGGAATCTAAACATACAAATGAGTCGCAGTAGCTAAGTCTATGGGGACATTTCTCGAAAATACTGTGTGCCTTTCTAGAGCAGAGTGAGTAAATTTGGTGCAACGGATCTCGCACTGCGACTAGGGATGTCAAACATCTGACTGCGGCTTTTCAGAGGAGTAAAACTGTGCTAACAACATGCGCAAAATAATTCAAAGAGAAGTCGGAAAGAAACTGTCAGGTGTAAGTAGAACAATGGGTTGCTGGGATAGACTGTCTCACTGAGTTTACGCCAAGAAGCAAAGTCCTCTGGAGCAAGATCGTTGCATGAGCAGTTTAACGGAGCAACTTTCCTTTCTTTTGCAAGACAACCGGAATAATAGCGGAAAATCGACACTGACAGACTCACTTATCATCGATGGTGTAATTCGTGTTACACAACACCAATCCTTCGGGCCCGACTCCAAAAGTGAGCCGTCTTTCAAAAATGTCCTTGACCTCATAGAAGTGCATTCCATATGATGGAACTTCAGTAGCAGCTAAGCGGAGCAGTTCGTATTGCACGTGCTGAATTGTGAATCCATCCAGAGCGCGATGGAAATTTGCCGCAAGACCTATAGCATCTGGAGGAATCTCTCCTCGACTATCTGGCCAGAAACACGCGTATTTACATGGCGTGGTGTTTTGGTTGTACTTTCCAAACTGTACATAAGCCATGAGTGCAATCAGATGAGCCTGAGTTTGAAGATTCATTTCTGCATCCCACACACCCTCTTTCAGTTGCCGGACTACGTTGATGTAAAATTGGTGCCTAGGAATAAAAAGGACGAGTGTATGGAATATCTTACCTCGTCCCTTCCAGAAGGATATCCTCTGGGGGAATGAAAAATTTTACTCTGAAGTAGAAGTGGTAGGGAGGTGAAGAAGACAGCTGTTTGGAAAGCCGGTTGCGGTTATTAACCCACAATATTTCGTTCTTGTTTCCCACAAACTGAATTCCGAAGTACTCCGCTTCCTCCACGATACCAAGCTCACGACAAATCTAAGAATGTGGGAAAAATAACGATGCAGTTCAAGGGACCGGTACCGCACACTACAAACTAGTAGAAGCCTAAGCTTATATACATACATATACATAAACGCCAGTCAGGCACTCAGCCGAGAACAGAAGATACTGATCTGCAAATATACGGCCAATATCTTTCCCACAACCGGACTATATTCGGTAACCCGCCCCGAATTTCTCCATATTTGAGCTAGCTTAACTGTACTGGATGCGCTGTCAATCGGTTATGGTATATCCATCAGAGTAAGAGTGGAAATACTTTATCTAGGAACTCAAAGCAAATAGCCATTAACATACTTCATTGGGAGTGCCACGTACCTGAAAAGAGCACCATGCTGCAATGGAAGTAATTACTTCTGCGAAATGCAAGCCAGCGACCGTCCTGATAAATGACACCTTCAAGTATCAAACAGTATCATGGTTGGTGGGCTCGAATACTGCTAGGGCGCCTACACCTGGACATGAGGACTATTAGGGTCTCCGACCAAAGCCTACGGCTTAAAAGCCCGACCGAAAGGCAGCGGTGTTTGGCGAGAAATGCAGACGCATTACCATTTTTATAGAAAAAGTTGCCAAATATGTTCCAATCTCTAATCTAAATGGTCAGAACTCCAAGCATTAGCCAACCGCTTTGTTGTGCCCCGCAACGTTTGGCAAAAAGCATTGGAAGGGGATGTGCGGTAAGCTAGCTCCAAAAATGTAACTGACTAAGTAGATACAAGAAGAACATAGGCCTCAAATACTGACGACCCTTGTATCGATTTAGTTCCAAAAATCTTTAGCCGTGCTAGGCACTTCGCTGTCTATATTCAAGCAATAGGTGACATCTTGAGAACAAAATCAAACGCACAGCGCAGGAACTCGATTTCCGCGGGCCTTACGATGCATTTTTCACGGCTTGTTTGTTTACGTAGCTAAAACTCCGACTAACAAATGTTCAAGCTTATCAGGATTTCAGGCTACAAAGCACTGCGGTTAAATCTACTCTTAACCTTTTGGCTATCTCCCGTGTGAGAGTATGACAACTTCCTGAATGTCCCGAATCACGACTGCCTATGCAGGTGGTCTTTCACAGCAAAAGTTAGTTACAATGAGGTGGGTAGTAGTAAGCTTAGGGCGTCGTGCAAGCAAAATCAAATCTAACAGTATTAATAGAGAAGACAGTTGACTCCATCATGGACGATAACAATGCTGACATAGGTGAAGAGACACTAAAGTTGCGTCTAAGCTACCAACAAGGTCCAAAACACTTGCACACACCATGATTACAGGCTTACTAGAGATTCACCTTTTTCACCTTTTTCATAAGGTTGAGACTACGTGTACTAAACATCCATCACCCAGAACCTCCGAATAGGCTGGGAGATGACTGATTTTCCGGTCCCAACCGTTTTTCAAAACAATTATATAATGATTCACTAATATTTTTTCTGCTTACCACGTGTATTATATCACATGAGGCAGGGTACATAATGGCTGCAAGTGACCTGGACTCACTATTGGCAACAAACACAGGCTACACAAAAGCTGTGTTCAGACAATGTTTCGATCAGCCTCCTGGAACACTCGGCAGAACGGGTGGAATCTCAGGAAACAAGGCCGCGGTAGCTTCATTCAACAATACAAACCAACAGCCGAAACAAACGATTTTCAACTTCCCACGATAATCCCAGGTGTTCTGAAAAGATGGGCCTTGACTGCGAGTTACACAACTTACATCACATTACACGCTACACATGACACAAAATCACGATGCGTTCAGTTTGGACGGAATGGGTGAGCGCTCAAGGAACCGCAGTAAAATAAGACAGCTCGTGGGTGTTTAAAGAATTAAGCAACTTGGCCAGTCTCATTGACCTAACAAAGACAGCGCCAATAGTAGTCTATTGAAAACAACCCAATCTCGCTCATCCACACCATTGTTCTTGTGCACAATGTAAACGCTCAATTTCAATTTGAGGAGAGAAAACTCATTCAACCCACCCACCTTTCGTGTGCGCCCTCAATGTAGATCCTTTCTTTTGTAATTGGTGTAATTTAGCCTTAATGACTCAAAAGTTGGCCCGATTTCCACCTCCGAGAGTTACAGCTAGATTACCTAAACACCTCGAAGCTATTCGATCCCACTGCATATGGGAAGCGCATTCTAACCATAGCACAAAACTTCAACTATAACAAAGCACTCAGCTCCCAACCAGGCGGGTCCGAGTTCTTCGGTGGATCCTCTTTAAAACACCGTCTAGCAGAAAACAATCATATCTTACCGTCGGATCAACGACAATTCCAATTTGATCACCCATACTCTGCCATTCTGACCTTATATCTTTTCCTCTATTACAAAACCATACCAGATCGCGCCTGCTGTCCCTATGCTTTTCAAGCTCAGTGATGTCAGGGGCCACCAGTGGATCTACTAGTCAACGTAAGGTCAGGTTTGTAAAGTATGAATACAATGAGTCCTTTTAAGCGTTTACTGTGATGCTAGTGTTACGAAATTCGGGAAAGTTCAGCACTTCGCTTTCAGATTGGACTCCCAAATAACTGTTTGACTACGTTATGACCCAGCTTTTTCACTTGCCTTATCGAGAACGTCTTGTCCAACAGCTCTGTGTTCCACTTCAACCTGCAAAACGCTGTTGTCGGCGTGAGAAACGTAGCAAATAACGGGTGCCCCGGCCTGGGCGCGGCCGGGTTCAGTGAAGGCGCGGTTCAGGTGGCGCGGTTTGTAGGATAATCCATCAGGAAAGACACTATGAGCCATGATGGGTTGATTTCCATCCAGGACTTAAAGCAAGGGAAACGGACGACACTCACATCACTAAACGAAAGCAAAACCGATTTTGGAACCAAATGGGTATGTCGTGACCTTGAGAAGGATCATTTAAAATACATTACTAAAACAACATAAATCATTCTGACCCCGAATGCTCCGTAGGCAGATGACTCGACTGTTTGTTTTCACTCTCCACACTTTTTGCAATTCATTTGCCGCAAATGGCTGTGAAAATCGCCTCGGTCGTTTACGGGTAACAGCTTCAAGTGGCAACCGCAGGGTGAGTTGGGTTTCCTCTATGGGTGACCTTTGTGAGTCCATACGGCGAGGTCTTGACATTTACAACAAAACCCTGACGTTCATATATACGTATTTTAATGTTTAATTGCGCATTTTCTACGAAATTTAGCTCTCACAGCCTTCGGGGTGCTACCCGCTGGCTGTTTATTGTGTGCTAGTTTCAGTCTGGCCTCTGACGGATTTCCGTAATCCTCCGCTGTTTTTCTCGAACCTATAGCATGCGATGCCACCTTTTTCGATTTTCCCAGCCAAGTAACTCCCTCGTCCAAGTTACGGCCGGGCTCTACATGCCGTTGAAGCCGCTTCAGTGGCACTCGAAAGGCAGTTATTGAAGCCACAAAACCCGAGCATCTACCTGATTATATTAGGAAGCGTTCTTACCGCATCCTAAAAAACCTGAACTCTCATTATGAACAGAACCTTACCTTTGCCCCCAAATTCCTCAACTATATGTCATCTTGTTCTTAGTGAGAAGGGGTCAGCGAAAATCGAAGTTAACCTGACCGGTTTCTGTGCCCTCGGGGTTTACAGATGAGGTGCTCCGCGGGAAACGTCACTGTCATATGTCCTGGCTTCAGTTGGCATCACAGTCGTGGTATCTCCCGGGGAAGTGCATATCATCGGAAGTGGGCTGGTTGCATGAGCAGCAACACCAAGACTGGTTAACCAGCCATCGTAAAAAAGCAGGCCGGTTGACAACCAGTTAGCAAACCTGGCGTCCCCCTCCAACCAAACAAAGTGCAACACAATTTTCACAAATAAAGATTGAACCTGCTTGTGAAATTCGAGTTTTACTGAGCTCCCACACCACCTTTACACCATGTATTCTTTGTACTCATTGCCCCCTACTGGTTACAAGGCGACTATGCTTCGTGAAAAAAATAAATCGTTCAGCTGTACCACGCTTTTTGGGTACCTGATTGACATGCAACCAGAAGGGAGCACGAGGGCTGGGATACTGCCAGGTTGCCCAAGCCTAAACAGGAGAAGCCGAAAGAAAGAGGTTAGGTTTGAACTACGGACCTTCCGATCAGTAAATTCACGCCCTAACTACTGAGCTACTCTGCGATTATATTTACCAACGAAATAGGTACTGCCCTCCACATACTCAGTCACTTCACCCGATCTCACTTCCCCAATTGTCCGCCTTAGCGACTACAGTTTCCGAGGCACTGCCGGCATCGCATTCGTAAGGCCTCTGGTTAACCCCTCACAGTGCCCACCTCAGTAAATTTCAATCTACAGGTATCTGTGGCCCGCCCATACTTTCGTTTGTTTCTTACATCACCAGGAGAATCCAGGTTACTGAACTAAGCTACCTCTCCTTAACATCACTTCTCAACATCTGTAGTTATTCGAGGTGGCTTGCTTGACCTCTTATTTTTCAGGTTGTACACCAATAACATTACTGATTATATCTCTCGTGGTTCCTCTTTTCCATGTGCTGACGATACTGAGATGGCCTATACATCGGAGGCCAGTGGCTGTGCCCTTACTTTGTCCGAATGTGGACACAGCCGTCAGTCCACACTCATTACTTCGATATCCAAAGGCAAACCCGACAGCAATATACCTGAAATTACTACACACACCGAGTTACCCACGCTGATTGCGGATGACCTGAGAGTTCACGCACAAACAAAAGAAAAGCGAATGCAGTCAAATAAGCCATGCAAACTTTGCCTCATCGAAAAGCTGTTGGCTAGATTCAGGGTGCAATGCTCTGCGAAAACGAGCTTCTTGAGATATTCGCCAAGAGAAATACCCCTTAATGGTGTCATCTAACGCACAAGCAACCCACACGGTCTTCACAGGGACAACTTTTCGGTCGAAGCACGCCAAAAAGCTTAGGAAAACAATCAGACGCATGCTTACCGCGAATCCTTGAACAACAACAAATCCAGTGGCTCAAAAGTTATTGTTGCGCGAGCTAAAGGTAGTAGCCACCAAAATTTTCAAGCATGAATGGAAATACTGTGTCCTTCAAAGGCATAGCACCCACGTAACCCGGACACTCAGGGGACAAAAGCAACCCTGAAAGACGAAGAGCTGCCCTCGGAAACACCAAGGGAGAGCAGACAAGTTCGCGGCAGCCCCTTATGAGCCTTGGACACAAACCCGGCATGCAGGTATCAAAACTGCTAACCTCCCTGTTAGCACACCTCTCAGCTGCTAATCTTCAGACGACGCAGAGATGGTGTTGAAGTGCTTGTCTACAAACTGCCTCAGTATTTTCAACAAACTTCTCAATAGCAAACAATCAGCTTGACTTCAACAGCCGTCCATAACCGCACTCGAAGAGACCAGGCTCACACCATCTGCCTCTGACGCGGAGATCTCTGTAGAAGGCTACTCCATTTTTTGAGCTGACTGGAAATACTGGGGGGCAGATAAGGTTACCTTATACTTACATGCTCTCCTGCCCATCCCCATTGTCCTCCCCGACACAACTCCTGCACCTTTTTGTGATGCACTGTGGGTTCAATTCCCGCTGCGTAACACCGATTAGCTTCTTCTCTACGTTTTCTACCGTTGTCTTACGAGTCCAACGAAAGATAACCAGTTCCCCATACAAAACCTTGGGGAACTTTCCTCAAGCTTCCTCTTCACACATCTCTTGCTGGTAGGTGATTTTACCGCTCCGAGCGCCTCCTGGATTGAAATCCAGCGCATCAGGTCTAGTGGACACTTAGCATCGGAGCTGACCGAAGTCGTTCAACCGAATGCTTAGACTCAACATGTCGTTACACCCACCGAATACCGCGCAGGCCGAGTACCATCATCACTGGATTTGGTTATCATCAACGAAAGTTACTTCATCGATCAATTGTTAATTAAAGCTCCACTGAGACATAGTCACCACTGTGTACCGATGTTTGATTTCATGTACCACTGAGCCAGAAGTCCGGAACTTGAGACATGGATTCGAAGCTTCTGCTGTGCAGATGTTCCAGAAATGAGTGGCTTCTTTAAGCAATTAAAACTGGGACCAGCTTCAGTGAAAGAGTTATACAGCACCATTGTCCTGAAAATTCATGAGGCTGGCACGATGTTTGTCACGAAAAAACCAGCGCGCAGTCGGACGGACTGAAAGCTGCCTAAAAGGATTCGGCATCTTCTAGAAGAGGGGTCACAACTATTTTTTCAAAAGATAACTATAGACGACACAGAGGAAAAGCTGGTATTTCGTAAGATGCGGAACCGTTGTAAATCAGAAACCCGCCGGAACATACGAAAACAAGCCATGATACTAGACTTCCCCGGGAAATACAAAAAAGTGCCATATGAGTAAATAAAACACCGCCGGAGAAATAAGCCAACCGCTTTCTCCTCGAGGGAGAGAAACGGGAAACCCATAATTGAACATTATGCAGGCCTGTATTCTGCCCCAGCGACCTCGTCAATGCAATCTTGGCAAGGCGTAACTACGAACGGCTTGCAACCAACTTAGTCTTCACGGAGGAGGGAATTCATCAACTCTTGCACAAGACAAACCGCCTCAGCGCGTTAGGGTCAGACGTGGTCCATCCAGGGATTCTGAGGGAAACTTCGCTCACACTGGTGAAGCATTTCCACTTAGCGTATCGTCAGTCGTTCAACGAAGGCAACCTTCTCTCTGCTTGGAAAGAAGCGACTGTCACGCGAAATGCCAGGCATGGAGGCAGACTATCGCCCAGCAGCTATATGCCCAATAGGCTCACTAGCATACCGTGCAAGGTGAGGGAACGCGTTCTGAAGCGGGCCATCTTAAATCGCATCACTAATGACATATTGATATCTCCAATGCAATACGAGTTCCTCTTAAACCGCTCTTGTGTGACGAGCATGCTCGTATCTATGGACAGCTTAACCTAAGCTAAGGGTGAAGGACTTATATCGGATGTCATAGTTTGCGGCCTCTCTCGAGTCCCATACGCCCCGCTGCTCCACAAACCCGAGTCTTACGGGGTTCAAGGGGAAATCTTGCGTTGGATAGAATGTTTCGTGTGAAGAATGCTTCGGCCAACTCTCTTCTGGTGCCGGTCTCCATTGAAGTTCCTCTTGGCTCTGCTTCTGGACCACTTCTGTTTCTGAGCTGAGTCAACGACCTTTCAGATGCTCTTTCAAATCTATGTATGCTTTCTGCGACGACATGAATTTCTGGAGTTCACATGCCAGTGCCCTCTAAATGAATGTGGACGCAGTGGTCGTTGGACTGGCAACTTCCCCTGAATGACGAAAAATGCGTCCATATGTCATTCGGAGGAGACTAGCAAACGCCTTCGTTGTGCATGGTGAGAATGGACCAGAGGACATTACGAGGATAGATGCAAAAAGGATTTGGGTATCTGGCTCTCTTCAAACATATCCTTCTGACCTCACCATGAGAAACCGGCTTATAAGGCATTCGTTGTTCTACGGATGATTCGGCGCACCTTCTCCCGGATTACTCGCATGGACTTCCAAATACGCTATGGGGCCCATGTCAGACCGCCCCTTGAATATGCCGACCAAGTTGTCTACTCGGGACGCGAAAAAGACGTAACCCTCATTGAGCGTCTCCAAGGAGCTGCTATAAAAATGGTTGCTGGCCTTAAATTCGTGGACAATGAAACGCGTCTCGCGGTGCTTGACCTCCTTCCTCTGGGGTATCGCCGCCTTCGAGGAGACCTAGTACTTACCTATGCACTGTTTAAACAAGGCTTGGCCAGTAGGTTCTCCAATGTTGGCCCAACTGATACTCGGCGGGGACAGTGTAAGATTTTCAAGCTCAGAGCACACATCATTATTAGGCAACAGCTTTCCTCATGTCGGGTAGTTGGTGCGTGGAATAATTTCCCCCGACGGTTATTTAGGCTGGATCTAATTCCAATTCGAAGCACCTTTAGACACCGTTTTAGTTAGGCCTTCGAGCTAGCAAGATTCTTGCCCCGCGCTGAGAAGCAAAAGAGCATTGCGGTACCCCCTTTTGCTTGTGCCTTTCAGGTGAACGGATACCACCGAACAAAAGCAAACCCGCCCCGGAAAGCTTGAGCGAAAGCCTGGATCCTGTGTATCAATCCCCGAATCCGTGAGTCTCTGAAGAATATTAAGTCTGATCTGGATTCTCCGTCCCAATGTTCCTCTAACTCCGGTAATTTTACGCTGTTCCATAATGTCAAGCCCTTCCTTATCGACTCCAGCTACCTACCTAGACGCCTTATCTTACGGGGCTCTCGATTTCTACTCTTTTCAGGGTGGGACCCAGGACTAAGATGCTCATGTGCATTAAGCTCTTCCAAATATGCGTGTCACCAAGCGGCTAGAGTCGTTAAGCCCCGCCCTTTCGTTGCCCACTCATTTCACAGTAAACCTTGTTTAGTTGCCACCTTTAGGCAGTTTTTGATAGCCATTCTGAGAGCTAGCCAAGAATTAGCCTCACAGTATCCACAAGCGTGCCAGACTACTGTGGAGAATGTATAGTGCTCTCTTAATAAGTCCTTGTTCCTGGCCCAGGCATCACTGCATCAGCTCCAACGATCTTCAAAATGAAGACTTTTTTGTTGAAATGTTTTATGTTAAACCTAAGTCAACCCACCTGGTTTACCGAAGGATCTACAGTTCTGACCCATAAACTTAGTTTATTCCTGCTTTCCATATAAATTTTTGCTCTCGTTGCCAACTTCTCAAACTCTTTTTCGACGGAACGTTTTCCTTTGCACGTTTTATAAACTGTGGAGCAAGTCCTCTTCCGTAATCACACTTTGATGTTATCCAGAGACCTTTGAAACGCCCTTGGTTCCAACCTTTCCATTGGGGAAGCCTAAAACACCGATTCGAGCCGCAACTTACGAAAGACATATTCACTAAAGGAAGCCATTAGCCCTTCCAAGCCGCGCTTTCAAGATAACTTTCCTGAGATTTGATCCTGGTGTGCATATTCATTAGCGTTGCCCCCTTATTGTTAACCAGCACTTAGGGCTCCTCAGCATCAGGCTGTTTTTGCCCGTAAGCACTCTTCTAACTGAGTCTTGAGCATCAGTTCTACTTCTGAGGAATGCGCCTACATCTTGTTCCTCAAGTGAAAATCTGTTAACAAGAGAGTCAAAAGCTTACCATTTTAAATCCCTTTCATGCAGGCTTCTCTTGTCCCGTTATTTTTCACCATCAGCCTTCGTTTTTTACCTAGATTACTCATGCACCATTCCTCAAGTGCAGTTGTATCACTAGATTACTCTGCCAGCTCTAATTAACGCTTGTTGCGTTATTTTGTCAAGCTGTACCTTTTGTTAACCAAAACGAAGCCACGTTTCCTCACTCCTTTGAACCATAATACAGCTTCTGAATGTGCATATTGCCAACACATGAAAATAGTGGCTCTGGCGATGTGCAATGGGTGAAATTCTTCTTTGGCTCCGCAGCCCATTCAGTCACAAATACATTTAACCTCCTTCTGCGTACCTTCTCGACAGGAGAGTGGCTCACACTTTCTGAACATTGCCGCCTAGCTTTCACTGCCCAGCGGTAATTGGTGTTTCACTCCCTACCCACGTGACTTTCATTCTTCGGCAGATATATGCTGCTTGCACGTCCGAAGTGACTGAGCTGCTTTACAGGACTGGCTATCCACTCGATAGGTTCAAGTGACTGGTAGTTAAAATCCTTTGCTAGTGCACAAGCAGCAAATTTGGTAGGAATGAAAACACTGCACGGCAATCTGGCACTCCTTTCAGGGAGGGTTGCCCTTTTGCGTTACACCGAGTTGCGTTTTAGTACCCTCCGCCCCTTCAGTAGCACGGGTGTTTATCCTATCGCCGGTAGTTCTGTGACTGAACTTCAATTCAGGAAATCCATAAAGTGCGCAGTTGTCGTCCGTCTGGTCGTGCTGGCGTGGACTATTACCGGTTGTATTCTATATCTGGTAGTGCTCTAAAATACAGGCGGAGAAATACCCTGTTCGTCCGCTAATCATGCACGGAGTATCCTGAAAGTACAATTGTGGCGCCCTTGGCTTACTTTGGCGTGCAAAGTTGTTTCCACTGTCTTAGTTGAGGTTGCTCGGCACCAAGCTTACTTTGTCGGAGAAGGGTAACATAAACACGCCCCCTTTTGTTTCCTGGAATGACGTCCCTAGTCATTCAATAATAGCACTCACAGCTAACGCCTAGTAGCCTTTCTTCGGTACGCGCAAACCGATGCTTGGAGCTGGCGGCAGTCACTCAGTGATTGGGGACACGTACCCTTACCTTCATTCTCCCTCCAAAAATGTGGTACTCTTCAGTCCACGTGGCAGCTTCCGCTGTTTTAGGGGCCTTGCCAGCGAAGTTCTGCCTCCATCATTCATCATTGACGTTTGGCCTCTTCTCCTATTGACCACTCTTCTGCTCAGCAGAGTCACTCTGCTGGGACTGTAAGAGATTTAAGAACTGCCTCCACTCCTCGACAAATCCACCCCGTGATTGTCACTTGCAACAGTCCCTCGTCTAACACAAAGCCCGCTGACCACTGAAATGCATTTTTTTGTCCAGTCACCTGAAACATGACGTGTTTTAAGATGCTGTCCAGGGACAGAGTAATGTCAGTCCAGCGATGGCACAGCACGGCTATTCCACATTTTGATGGCTCACAGACAGATTCCTCCTTATGCTATCGGCTATCGCATTGCACCCCTTGGAGCCCTCAAACTCAAATATGAACATACTGTTCACCTGGTCCCAGTCGCCTTTGAGACGGTTTTGTTTTGATCCAGTGAACCCCGCCGTCGGATTTGACCATCTGGTTGTTTGGCTGCACCTAAAGCTTCTCCTGTTTACAGCTTTAATTCCTTTCTTATGACACTTTCGGTTCTGCGCATTATCAGCACTTTACCCATATGAAGAATTTTGCCCCTGAGTCTTCCACAATATCAAAAACAGTAAGCCTATCCAAACTTACTATGCACCATGATCCTTGACCGCAAAATTCCATTTATCTTTGATGTGAATTTCCCCGCTGTACTAGCCCCATTTACACTTTGGTAGCCCTCGCAAAAAACCTAAAGATCAAGGTCATCCACCGGCATCCAAAGCTTTCAGTTTTAGTTCAACTCAGTCGACTTCCTCGCTGAAACGCTCGTGCCTCTCGTGCCCTTTTGTTCTGATTTCCACAATTCACAGTTTCTTATCAAATTATAAACATGCCTTTTGCTTTTACCCTACCCTTCGTTGAGTTGTTGCCTGCCATGTACAACTTATATTGACTTCATCATGTCTTAATCTGAATGCTCTTTACAAGCTGGGGGATTAGTCTATTATGATTAGTGTCAGTTTTTATCAGTCTGCTCAGATTGCAGTTCGACCTTCCAGGAGATTGCCAACTCCCCTTTGCTAATGCAAATGAGACACATAGTTACGGTAGTTGAACAAATTTTCCGTGGCACACTGTCCATGTTGATGGTTAATTTCAGTTGTCCGCTCACCGCAAGCTCCTTCAGAGGGGCTGGCTGTCGATGGATCTTTGCAGTTGCTGACGTTGAGCCATACAGTACAAAAGTCCAGCACGCAAGAGTGCCATACCTCTCTTCACAACGATCTCAATATAACTTGCACTACCGAGTCATTTCGTTTATCTGGCAGCCTGCACCTTAAAATGCGGGCATCTTCTTGTTTACGCGATATCTTGGTTAATGGAGTAGATCTCAGCAAGCCTCCAGTTATAGTTTACCGTCACTTGCCAAAGCGTTACACAGCCGATCCATAGATGTACACACTAAATTTCCCCGGAACCACAGTTTGAGAGAAGGAGAAATGAAATCTCCCCAGACGGTGGCTATTTTGATAAAATTAATAATAATAATAATAATAATAATAATGTTTATTCCCAACTTGTGTGTGGCATGCCGTCAGGCATGATCAGAAGGTTACAGTCAGAATAAAGGCATGACTGGCGGGGATTGTGGGTACAGGGGTTTTAGGAAAATGGACAGCGTCATAGGCGGGGGGCATTATCCTATGTAGACGTGGTCATCAGTGAACCGGCACAGGCAAAGAGGCACAGTTACTATGCTTTTTTGGAGAGAACATCGATCAAGATCAGGTTGGTAGGATTTGAATGTGGCGGTCAAAAACAGGAGGCTTCCTGTTTTGCACATGACAGAAAAAGTGTAAATGGTTGAAAATGAGGAACCAGAACATCAGATCTGGTGAAGAAGCAGAGTTGGCGTCATCCAGCCGGTCAAGTTGAACTAAAGCCTAAAACCACCGCTGAGGCCTCCTGGCCTTGGACTGTTGGGCTCATGGCCAGGGTCACAAAAAGCGTAGGTGGGGATGATGAAGTGGAAGGATCAGCAAAGCGTATAGATGGTGACAAGAACCTCAGGATCATGGTGTACAGTGAAACTGTAGAGACTCACTGGTGTCGCTGTTGTTGAGCTGGGCATAATAGTTCCTTGGAAGGGTGAGATGGTGCCGACACACGAGCCAGAATGCGAGCTATATAGAAAGTTATTGATTTTTTGTTGGGAGCACAGACTGAAAATCCACCGAAATCGTTAAATTCAAACGACAGGTTCAGCAGTTTGAAATGAACGGATCATGCAGGCAGCTGGGGCCAGGTGAGGGGCCTAATTCGTATTTGCAGTTAATAGAACGAGTAGGCGGGAGGGTACAGTCGAGAATTGGAAGGGAATAGTTGCGGGTATGCTATCAAACTGGGTATGGCAGTGCCGTGCCATCATTGGCCTGAGATACTTCGGTTTTCGGACAGCCCCGTAACGGACGTCACATAAGGTCATTGGGCCGGGATGTGCAATTCTCTGAGCTGCGGGATCTTTTAGGGTTTTCTTTCGGTCCAGTTGGGGATCCCTGTGGGTGTAGATTCATAGGCCAGGTGGAGTGGTTAACAGCCAACCAGGTCGTCCATACCTGATATTGTTGAAGTTTGGCGTCACTGTCGCACGCAGGTTCTACTTTGGGCGCGAGATTTATATATTTAATGATCGACATTGTGAACCATGCCGTTCACCATAAGTAAACCAAAATTAATTAGCCAAAATAATGGGCTTTTCAAGTTTGAGAATTTTATGGTGAGCTAGTCCAGTCTGGTTGCACGTTTCAGTGGTATGCTGCTCATAGCATTTTGCTTAAGTGGGCAAACCAAGTACCGTCGATTCTCACGTGACTACCAGTTTATGAGATAAAGCACGAAATCTAATCTAATCATATAGGTTTATATCCCAACTTGTAGGGAACATGCCAAGTGAGGCATGATCGGGTCGTTACAAACTGAACGTGGCAGGCAACAGTACAACGGGGAGGAAGGTACAACAAACGAGACATGATTATTACATGAAAAGTCAGCGTGCTTTTGGAAACCAAAAAACAAGGACAATGGGCATGAGGTACGAATAGTTCAATGATGAAGCCGGTTGATATGAACCAAAAATGAAAATCACTGCTGGCCATGAGTGACCTTAGCCGTCGAGGAAATCGACGAGGTCACGAACTGCAAAAATGGAGATGAAGATGGAAGAATTCAAAAATAGAGACAGACGGCAAGTTTCGACTCAAAATTATGGTTCACACTGAAACTAAGTAGGCTCACTTGTGTCGCTGTTGTAAAAATGCCAGGTGTTAAGGATAGTTTCGATTGGGATATAGTGTTAATGCATAGGGCCAAACGAAAGCCGTAAACGAAATTGAACATGTAGAAGGGGCAAACCGAAATTGCAGCGGAAAACAAAGTAGGTCGAATCTGAAAGAAAGGTTCAGCGGGTTAGAATGAACTCGTCCCAGAAGCGGTTGGGGCCGGGTGAAAAATTTGTTCGTAGTTGCAGTTACGGGCTCGAGTGGGTGACAAACGACGGTCGAGGGTATGTAGAAAACAGTTGCGGGGGGGACATTAGACCGGGTATGGCAGTGCCATGCCAGCATTGCACTGACGAACCTTGGTTTCTGGATGGCCGCGTAACGGTCGTCAGGTTTGCCGCAATTAGACAGGGGATGCGCATTTCCGTAGCAGCATGATCCGGGTTGGACGAGGAGATTGACGCAGGTAGAGTCAGGCCGATGTCTTTGTTGTTCTTTAAGTGGGAGATAGCATCCACAGAATATTTATTACAAATTCCACTCAGGTAGATAGTTGAATAACGTTTGCATGCATTTTACTCGTCAGACGTAGACAATTAGATGAGCTTGTTTAGCAAACCTCAGCACAATCCACTGTCTCAATAAAACGCGCCTCGCGTTCAGCATAATCACAGCGGATACCTTGACGCGTTGTACTGTAGTAGTGAGAGTATCCACCTCTCTGGATGATCATCATTATCAGATACACACAACGAGTCATTAGATAATCCAGAGATATCAGACATCCGCATGTGAATTACCAAAACAATGATATCTTCCCCATTGTGTTCAGTATAATAATGAAAGACAACAAATACTCCTATTATCACAGTATCTCGGCTTTCCAGTTCTCTGACCAATGAGAAGCTCATGAAATGCTCCGTAGGATTTTATTGAAAAATGTTACCTTATGGTGGCTTTTGTGCGCTGAAAGAATTTTCAAGTGTTTGCACCAGTTTCGCTCACTATTTGCCCAAGGTATAACCCTTTTATTATGTAATCTCCGGGAGCTTACAAGTTTTCTGCATGTACGCGATGCAACCGTTGTCCGCACAAATGATTGACAACGAAAGCACCATCCAGCGGCTATTTACAGCAATACAGACGTAAAAGGGGAATTTAATATGACGGTAAATTTTGTATGGTAGAAGACAAGGAGAAGTTCTTCGCGAGGTTATAGTGCTAGCATCAGCCGAATGCAACCTGATGCATTGTGCATTGGTGATGCGCGTATGCAACCCCAAAGAGGATCCCTATTCCCAGATATGCAGAACTAGGCGGTAGATAATCCAGAGTTTTCAGATATCTGCATGTGACATCGATATCTCTCCTATTAGAAATAACGAGGCCCCTCAGCTAAAATATGTTTTAAGGCGCAAAGAAAGTATCAGAAAATGACGCCAAGGTCATGATAATTGTTTGCATTGTCGTTTACCTTCGCATTTCATCATAACTGCTAGGCCCATACCTATGCGCGACACTAGTTAAAGGCCACAAATATGCATGATAGCCTAATCCAGCAGCCAAAGACGTTCGGCTAAACTCATAACTATATGCGTTGTCGCCTTCCCGGGCTGCTTGTTGTTACTGCTAGGCCCATACCTATGCATGCAGCCGATGATGACGCCCTAACTATGTATCCTAGTCAGACACGATGGCCAAAAATGACGACAAATCATCAAAACGTATGAGATGCTGCTCTACTTAAAATAGATATCGTAAATGCTGGGCCCATTTCTACGTGTAACGTTGGCTATGGGGAATCAACTGTGCATGACAGACCAATCGAACGATAAAACACAGCCTTTCATCATCAAAAGCTTGTGCGTCTTTGATATTGGCGAAAAGAACTTAAGTTATTCCTTGGGCTGATGCAAAACGCATGGAGAGAGATCGTTTCGAACTCCGCATTGCATTGCAATCACACGATAATTATCTAGAAATATGCGATATATACTGGAAATAAGCTCGCACATGGATCAGTTAAAACTTTACGCAAAGGCAAACGTAATGTTTGTTCAACTAGTCACATTGTCTACAGTGAAAGATCCGTGTGTACGTCAACGTTGAGCTGTCAAGATTCGGCAGTCATACGCGTTATTGGATGCAGCGAAGTTAAAGTTGATGAGGAGTGCATACAGGGTGGTCGTTGGCTAAGGTACTATAGATTGATCCCTAGAATTCAGGGACTTAATGCGTCTCCAAACGTGTACCCATGAATGTAGCCGTGGCGAAGTTCTAGTGAGAGCACTAAATCCTCACTTCACTCCACCCTAGCTTGCCGTCACCAATATCCCGTAGCCTGATTGAAACAACAGCCTTATCATCCTCAACCTAACTTGTAATCATCACACACGCAACCGCAGTAGCACTCCCACCAGCTCGGGGGTCTGCTCTTGGACATCGCTTATCACCTCGGGTTCTTGCGTTTTTAAACCGGCTCTTCTGTGATCGTCAGCATTCGGTTATCACAGACACGGCCAACACGCTGTTGCTCGCTATGTCAGGCTACGCTGAGGCCCTTTCCGATGTCCGTCACACGTGGGTCTGGACTTCATCTAACTCATCGTTTATACCAACGTATTGCCACTCATCATCACTTACATAAACATGTCCAAACTATCCGTGTACATAGGTGACTAAGACGGCCAGTCTTGATGCAATCTAACTGGTTCTGATGATGATCTAACTGGAGGCTGCGAGGTTGGCTCCATCTCATTGCCCTATGAACGGCCATCCTTCAAACCACATCCAAGTACCATACACCGCCACAGTGCCACCACTCCCGTCTTTGTCCTTTAAGCTATCGATGGAACGTGATTCTCCATCATCCATCCCCTTAGTACGTCTTGCCTGCACAACTACAGTTGTCCAACCTGATCAGCCTTTTCGCCCACTACCTATTCCCAAACATCAATCAGATCCTCCTGTACTATGTACACCCCTTCCGCACCCCTGGCCCCAACGATGCTAAAGACGGCATGGTTTGCAACCCCCTCTAACTGCATCCCCTCTTTTTAAACACCCTCCTAACTTCATACTCAACCTCATGCTCCACCTTCTGCCGTGGGTTTACACATTTCTCCTCCATTCGCCGTTCTATCCACAGTGCGTGCGTACATCTGGAGCGACCCAGACCGTATGCCCAGTCAAACCTATTTCATGTGCCACTTGCTCTACATTTTCGTAGTACCAAAACACTCCAAGGTCGATTTTGAAAGCTTCTTATTTGAAATGGCGTGCTCGTTATTGGGACTCACTTACTTCAACGCCGTCGACAAATAACTGAGTAGAAATCAGCTTTTTCTACACAGCATGTGGCGCTGGCCTGTGCGTGCTTCCTTTCGGGAACGTACCCCAAAGGAATCATTCTACAAATCCAAAACATCTATTATGGCAGAGCATAAAATGATATCCTATTTCTAAGTTGAAAAGTATCAAATACGCACGCGGCCTGACACTTTGGATGCAATTCGTTTTGCAACTTCCCTATACCTTTCCCTGAGTTTTAACCGCTCCACTTTCACATCACTTTATCGCCAAAACATGAAAAATAACCAGAAAATTCACGTTTTTCTCTGGTAAATTGTCCCTGCAAATTTTTAACAACTTATTCATTTAGACTCACCCAATTTCAGGGATTAGTTAGCAAGTTTCTCCGCGCATCAATTAGTATTAAAAGGTTATCCATATCTCCATTCATTATGCTATTGTTCGTTGCGGCCCCCAGCAGAGCACTCGTATTCATGTGCATCTTCCTAACCCGTGTCATGAATGGCCTTTAATGCATCGTTGCAAAAACTGTCTGTGATGGCTTCCTAACCCTCTTTTTTCCCTAGGACATCTAAATACCCGATAGCCCCACCTCCCTAAGTATCTTGCAGTAACCGCTCGGTAACCGGAGGTAGCCAAGAAAGTACGTACGCTTAAACCACAATTTCTGGAACCATCCACTGAGAGGTTTGTTCTCTATACCCAGCTTTATGTACGATTGTATATCTAGCTATGCATTTAGTGGGCAAAATTTGTCAAGATGACGGAACCGCGATTGCCATGCCAAGTCTGTTGACATGCCATAGTTCATCGTACCTCTTCTATTTCCCCGCCAAACATGGTAAATGCGCCGAAAAGTCCGTCCCAGTTAGCAGAATTTGTGACAAAACCCTGAAGTACTGGACAGCTTATTATACTCTCTGCTCGAAATGCCTGTGAACCAACTAATTCCTCCCATGGCACTAGTAAGATGGCAGTATATCAGCGGAGATACAAACCTATCGTGCTCAAATTGAAACATGTGCTGATGGTCATAAAAACTCAACCAACTTTACCTGCTGCAACGAATTCCTTGGCTTTGTGGGGACGCGTGCTGCAACGATAGGAAACGTTTTCCCTACATAGGTCGCGAAAGACTGATGAACTATGAGCTTGCGCGAACAAAGACGACGAAACTGCTTTTCGCGGATTCACGGATTGATACACAGGATCGAAGCTTTTGCCCAAGTTTCCCGGGTCGGTTTTGTTCTTGTTGTTTGGCAGCTGTCGTACACCTGAAAGGTACAAGCGAAAAAAGGGTGTAGCACTGCTCTTTAAGTTCTCAGCGCGGAGCAGTATTCTTGCCAGCTCCAGGACTCACAGAAAAAAGTGTCTAATTGTTCTTTGAACTAGAAGGAACGTGGACAACCGTCGGAGGAAGTTTATTCCACGCAGCCACTACACGAAATGAGAAAACATTTTGCCTGATGAAAGTGTGCGCTCTGAGCTTGAAAATCTCCTTACCATGTTCCCGCCGTGTGTTTGCTGGGTCAGCGGTGAAAATCTGTTAGCCAAACCTTGTTCAAACAGGGTATAAGTAAGAATTAGGTCCCCTCGGAGGCGGCGATACTCGAGGGGAAAGAGGTCAAGCGCCGCGAGACGCGTTTCGTAGTCCACGGATTTAAGGCCGGCAACCACGTTCGTAGCATCACGCTGGACACGCTCAGTGAGCGTTGCGTCCTTCGTGCGCCCTGAGTAGACAACTTGGTTAGCGTATTCAAGAAGCGGTCTGACGTAGGCCCCATAGAGTAATTGGAAGTCCGTGCGAGTAATACGGGGGAAGGAGCGCCGAATCATCCGTAGAACGGCGAAAGCCTTCTGGGCCGATTTCTCATGGTGCAGTAAGAAGGACATGTTTGAGAGGAGCTAGATACCCAAATCCTTTTTGGTATCTATCTTCGTGATGTCTTCTGGTCCATTCTCAACATGCACGACATAGGCGTTCGCTACGTCTCCTCCGAATGACATATGGACGCACTTTTCGTCATTCAGGAGAAGGTGCCAGTCCAACGACCACTGTTTTGCAGCGT